>PVIA01008459.1:0-71585 GCA_004024845.1 Tonatia bakeri | reverse complement strand
AATCAATGAAACTAAAGGCCATGATTCTGAGAAGATCAATGGAATAGATAAATTTTTAGCCATCAGGATTGGGGGTAAAGGGAGAAGACACAAATTAATGATATCAATAAACTAGAAAGGTCATGTTGTTCCAGGTTCTGTATATAGAAAAGGAGTTAAAATAATAACTTTGAACAATTTTACACCAGTAATTGACAACTTAGATGAAATGAAAAATCCTTTGAAAGATATATACAAGCAAAATGTCACTTGAGACATGTCACCTGAATAATGTCGTAGCTATTTTTTAAAGTTATTGTAGAAAAACAATACATGTAACTAAATAGTCTATAAATAGGCAATCACATAAATGATAAATTGGCTTGTGACAAAATTGAAGTGCAAATTCCATCAAGAAAGGATGGTCTTCTTCACAAATGTTGCTGAAATAGCTGAATACCTATATAACAAAAATGACCATTGATCCATACTTTATACCATATAAAAAAAAAAAGTCAAAATGCATCAGAGACCTAAATATAAAGTCTAAAATTTAAAGCATCTAGTCAAAAATATAGTAGGAAATCTTTTTGACCTTTGGTTAGGCAAAAATTTCTTGGATAAAACACCAAAAGCCTGATTCATGAAAAAAAATTGATGAGAAGCCTTAATAAGGTTGTAAGAACTGCTTTCTTTGAGAGACCCTGTTAATAGACTCAAGAGAGAAAACATACTCTTTAAGAAAATATTTGTAAATCACTTATCTGACCAAACCATCCACACAAATATTTTCCAAAGAGAAATAAATGTACATATTCATACAAGGCTTGCACCTGAATGTTCACAGGAGCTTTATTTATAACAAAGACTTGAAACAACATACATTCTGTGAACAGGTGACTGCAGAAACAAACTATGGTATATCTACACAATGCAGTACTCCACAATTAGAAATGAACTACTAAGCGCTGGCTGGGATAGCTCAGTGGATTGAGCATGGGCTATGAACCAAAGTGTTGCTGGTTCGATTCCCAGTCAGGGCACATGCCTGGATTGCAGGCCAAGTCCCCACTTGGAGGCACACAAGAGGCAACCACACATTGATGTTCCTCTCCTACCCTTCGTCACTCTCTAAATATAAATAAAACTAAATAATCTAAAAAGAGTAAAAATAAAAAAATAAAATTGATTAAAAAAAAGAAATGAATTACTGACACCCTGTAACGTGGACAAATTACAAAATAATCATGTTGAGTCAAAGGAGCCAGATCCCCCCAAAAGTACATACTGGATAATTTCATTTATATACAATTTTAGAATGAGAAATCTACAATGACAGAAAACAGATCAGTTGTTATTCAGTGGCTAGGTGGCAAAGTTCTAGTTTACAAATCAGTACAAGGAGTCTTTTGGATGTCATGGGAATGTTCACAGTTTGGATCGTAGTGATGGTTTTACAAATGTGTGTGTGTGTTTGTGAAAGAGAGACAGAATGTGAATTTGTATACTGTAAACATGTGCAATTTACCATAGATCAATCATAAATCAACAAATCTTTTAAAAAAGATAACTTCATTTTCTTACAGAATTGGGAACTGACAAATTTAATAGAACACCTAAAGAATATGAATGGAAGATCAGATAAAAATTCCAGAATGGAATACCTAAAATAGTGAATAGATAAATGTAAGACAGAAAGGAATAATTATGATAGTAATCATTGCAAATGTACATTATTCAGTTCATGTGCAATAGGCACTGTAATAATTACCTTGGCACATGTGGTGTAGGCTTAGGTGGCAACAGTGTTGTTACACTTGGGCCCCTCTCTGGTATTGCCCTCTGTCAAAGGACGCTGCCCACCCAAGGCTCTGCCTCCTTTCTCAGGGGCTCCTTGCATCCTATGACGGGGCCAGGTAGTAGTTCAAAGACCCACCCCCTGGCTCTGATCTGCAGACATCCCACCTCCAGAGCTCCCCAAGGACTCATGTGCCTCTTCTGTGGGAACTACAGAACAATTCACTTCTTCCTTTGCCCAATTTTTCCATCTCCTACAGGAGTTGGTTTCCAAGAGTTTCTCCAAACAACCTTCTGTATGCAGTCATCAGAGCCCCAGAATCTATTTTCCAAGCACACAAACCTGAGACCACTGATGATCTTCTTTAACCAATCAAATGATTCTCTCAAGTATTTTCTATTAGTACCTGGGTTTTACGAAGGAGGAGAATTAAGCTTAGAAATTTTAAGTAACTTGTCCAAGATCACTAGGACAATGGAGGAGCTGATAAAACAAAGGCCTTTATAATATCAAGCCATACAGCCATCTGGGGGTGTTTTCATCATGAATGAATCATTGAAATCAAACCTAGCATCATTTTTATGGCATGCTCAGGTTGGCAAATTATATAAATGCTGAAGGCATACTTTATCTTGCAGCATCAAAGTACTTCAAATAACAGCTTTATGAATGTAAGGGGAAATGAGATACAGATGATGGTACAGAGAAATGCATTCACAGTTAACTAACCTGTTAAGTGCCAATTAACAGGCTATGTCAGATAGCCTGTGTATTTTTTTTTGAGGGTAACATATTGTTAGTGCCTTCACAGGCCTGTCACATATTTAGCACTGATAAATGATTGTAGAAGGTAACTGAAGCCCTCGGGAGTCCCTGATGGACTGTCATCAAGGCCATCCTTGACCTTGTCTTTTATGATATTTATATCAGCAAACTGAATGGAGCCTATGATCACACCTACAAAATCTGCTTTGAATATCCCATTAAAATAGTGCTAAGAAATTACACATTAAAATTCAAAGACATCTTATTCAGGAACATTTATTCGAAAAATCTGATTTAGTAGCCACTACGTACCAGATTCTCTACTATACATCTAAAGCCACAGAAGTGATTAAAATATTTTTTTTATTTTTTGATTAAAATATTTTGATTGCTACAATCTAACATTAAATAGATATATAAGTGCTATATTTACTTTAAAAAAAAGGACTTGCATAATGATAACTAGTCAAGGTATTGGGCTGATTAAGCCACTAAGAAAAACGTAACAGCATAGCGTTGTTATCAAGTTTATGTGAGTCAGATTTATGCTGGGTTAATAGAAACACACTGACCAGGTAAATAAAAGGCAGAATACCCAGCTCTATTCTCATCTTGTCAGACCCTATCCACAGTTATAATATTCAATCTGAGTATCATATTGACAACACCACAGCCAACCAACTAGAATACACTGGTAATTGTGCCCTTTGAAAAATAAATGAAACCCTAGCTGGTGCAGCTCACTGGAATGAGCCCGGGCCTGCAAAACGCCAGTTTGATTCCCAGTCAGAGAACACGCCTGGGTTGCAGGCCAGGTTCCCAATACTTGGGGTGTGCAACAGGCAACCACACATTGATGTTTCTCTTCCTCTATTTCTCCTTCTGTGTCCCTCTCTCTGAAATTAAATAAATAAAATCTAAAAAAACCACAAAGTTTAAAAAAATACATTAAAAAGAAAAAGAAATGAAAGGACTAAAATTATTTAATCCTAAGAAACAAAGGCTAACATAAGGCTTAACACATTCACTAAGGATTCTCAGGTCAAAGGGAGAGCAGATTTGCTCTTTGATTCCTATGAAAGGAAAGTGAAAGAAAATTAGAAGGAAGCATCTTTTCAATTTACCTAAGGAAGAACTTGGTAGCAATTACACCAATTTCAAAAGAGGAGTGTTCTCTCTCAGGATATGGTGAGTTTTCTCTTCCGTAAAACATATTTTTAAAAGCATCTGTGTATTTGTTGAGGCAAATAACTTCTAAAGTTTCTTCATTTCTTTTTGTGAAACAGAGAGACTTTTTGCTTTAGGATAAACTATATAATGGCATAGAATGTCAATGTAGTTTTTCACAAGGCTCATATATCCTAAAAAAATAATGCATATATTTTATTCCCCACAGAGATATGTTTCATCCCTGGAGTATGTTCAGATAAACTTACTGGGGAAAACCAAATTCAAAATGCAATAATCATTGTGGAATAAATTCCAACACATGGATTTGTATCTTATACTATTTATTTTAAAAAACAGTGATTAGTGCCCTGGCTGGCGTGGCTCAGTGGACTGAGCGCGGGCTGTGAACCAAAGCATCGCAGGTTCGACTCCCAGTCAGGGCACATGCCTGGGTTGCAGGCTACAGCCCCCAGCAACCGCACATTGATGTCTTTCTCTCTCTCTTTCTCCCTCCCTTCCCTCTCTAAAAATAAATAAATAAAATCTTTAGAGAAAAGAAGGAAACAAAAAACAGTGATTAGTAACAATGCCACAAAGATAATCTTCTACAATATATGTTAGTCACTTGTCTTTTTGACCTCACTGGGCCATATAGTTAAATATGTCATTTCAAATCTTAGGGTAACATCATACACCCTGAATTAAGGGATTATGGATATACTATAGCTACTACTATTGGTGTCAATTTAATAAAATGAAACATAACGATAAATTCTACATGTATAATAAATACAAGGGTGGGCAAATGTAGATTTACAGTTATAATACAAATAAATACAATAATTTAAAAATAAGAATAAACTGTGTTAGGCATACTCATAACTATAAACCTACTTTTGCTCACCTTTATATGATTTGTACTTTTTTCTTTTTTGGCTGAAAGGTAGATAATTAAGATAAAAAATGCTACATAAAAATTTAAGTGTTTTCTAACCAGGTAATTAACAACTGTTATGAATATTGGGCATGTTACTGAAACTAGGTAAATATATTTGGGTTATCTGTTCCCTAAAGTGACTTAATATTCTTTCTTTTTGCTAAGATCCAAAGAAAAAGCTCTTATTTCTCTTAAAAGAAAAAATTAAAAGAAATAGTGAAAATGCCTCGTGGACCATTCATAGGAAAATGCAGAATACTAACCACTTATAAAACAGTGAACCTTGTCATAAAGTCATTTTATAAAAATAATTACATGACTTGGTGATTTTTATAAAGTTAACCTCTTTAAACGACCTCTCACGTAGCAACTAGTAAGGTAAAACAACACACATTTTTCTAATAATATATGTTAGATGTATTGTTATATCTTATATGTTACATATATTACAATATATGTTAGATATATTTCTAACAATATATGTCAGATATTAGCTGTAAAATACATCCCTTCCCAATTTGTGAAGAAGCTTACAACTCATTATATGCAAATATCAACTCTGAAAACACTGGTGTTTAAACAAAAATCAAACAATGTGTTACAATTTTAGGACAAGGAACTAACCAAAGAACAGAAAGTTGTGGTTTCCGCTTCAGAATACTGTGAGAGAAAAGGCAGATACAAAGAAATGAAGCAGTCAGTTTATAACGCCTTTCTGTGGAGTTCAAATCAAGACCTAAAACTTACTCAAAAAATTATTTGGAGGATAATTTGTAGGAAGAATTTTGATGGAACTGTGTAATAACTTTTACCTTTAAGCAACTTTAAATCATTAACAACATCCTGATAAAAAGAATTTTAAGAAATGAACCCTGTCCTTACTGAGCTTAGTTTAGCAATCAGGGTTAGGAGATAGGCTTTACCACGAGAAACACAATTAATTTATAATGGCTTCCTAGAGTGCTATATAGCAAAGGAATCTGATATAATGTCGAAGCTTACAGGGAAGAAAACCCGTTTTATTTATTGAAGCTTACCACCGGCATGACAGAGAGTAGTGACATCACATGAATAAACAGTGAGCATAATTATTTAAAGCACAGGCTCTGGAACCTGAGTTAAGAAAAAAGTAAGGACTCTCTGTTACACTGTGTAATCTAATGAACAAAATGAACTAACAAGCAAAATAGAGACAGACTCATAGACAGAGAGCAGGCTGACAGCTGTTGGGGGAATTAAGGGGATAGGTGGGGGGGGTTGGAAGGATTGAGCAAAAAAGAGAAAAATATTCATAGGGACATGAACAGTGTGGTGACTGCCAGGGGGTGGGGGTAGGTAGAAGAGGGTGCAGGAGGGATAAATGTGACAGAGACTTGACTTGGGGTGGTGAACAGACAATAGTGTATTGTGGAGTTGTGCATCTAAAACTTGCATAATTTTGTTAACTAGTGACACCCCAATAAATTCAGTAAAAAGGAAAAGACAAAATTAAGTACTAGCATATTCTAATAATTAGACACATTCACATTAATACACAGATCTATCAATCCACCCACCCACCCACCCATCCATCCATCCAGACAGAGAAGGAGAGTTAAAGAGAAACTTACAAGGGGGCACTCAAAAAAAGCCATGAAATGCCTTCCGGAGGGAGGGCCCCCAGTAGTCCAGGCTTCCCCTGCTAGACGAGTGATCTAGGAACCCTTCTGTACCAGCTGGTGTTGTTCAGAGGCGCGTTCGGCTTCAGTGAGTTTTGTCTGAAGACTCGACGTGTGTGCCCATGCCGTGATGGGTGATTTACAAGCACACCTGCCCACACCGCCGCAATGAGTGTTCCGCAGTTTTTGACCAAAAACAGCATGATCCCCATTCATCCAGGATCTCTCCCTGAGCGACATTTTTGTTTGTTTGTTTCTCTGGATGAAAAAAGTCCTCAAAGGAAACATTTTGCCGATGTGGAAGAGGTGAAACAACAGAAGCACGAAACAGCATCACAACTGTTGAGTTCAAAACAGTTTTGAGCAGTGGAAGAAAAGTCTTGATAGGTGTGTTGCATCAAATGGAGAGTACTTTGAAGGTGACTGAAATTTAAACATGTAAGAATGAATACACAATTTTTTAAAACTATAGTCCTGTTTGGGGGGTTCTCTCTTGTATTGCATTATGTGTGAGTATATAAATGGATGATATATAGATCACACAGATAACTTAAGACTATTCTGTGCCAGACACTAAGGGGAAATTTTATAGAAAAAGTGGAAACTAAACTGGTCTTTAAGGAAAGACTAGTGACTAAATATGTAAAGTGGAACATAAAGTTCACCACAAGACGGGCTATGTCATTAGTTGTTCCAGAACACAGCTGAAATATCCTTTTTTTTCTGGTGAACTTTTTCAGCTGAAGTAAAAGTTTCTTTAAAAAGCCAGTGGAGAACACGCTATGCCCAGACAAGGACCATGCACGCTGTTTTATGCTTAGGGAATAACTGCCATTTTTTAAACAAGTAAGTACTGTATTTTAAAAGCAGTAACCCTTAAAAGTATGCATGAGTACTTCTAAAGCTCAAGGAAAATTGCAGCCACAAAACTCAGAATTCTGCACAAATCCTCCAAAAATCTAGATACGTTAACGAGACCGTTATGTTCTGACAATGTAGAAAGACTGTGTGTTAAAAATGGCAGCAGGAAAGAGAGGAACTGGGACCTGGCAGCCCAGAGCTTCCGATGTCACCAGACTCGCTGGAAAACTGGGGGCTCCCTCAGTCGGCACTGTAAATGGGTCACCACAGGACACCCGACGGTGGCGCATGTTGCCTCCATGAGGGGTCATCAGCTGCTGGCTCTGAGCTGACAACAGTCTTCAGGAACTCAAAATGCCTGCACTGGTCCATCAGTCAGGGTGGGGACGTGTGGAAATCAGAGCTACTTGGAGTCTCATCAGCAGTCCATGTTACACTGAGCCCACTGCGCCTGAGAGGCCATTATGAGGTTCTATTCCGTTGGAAAGAGCACATTTCGTAATTGTCAAAATCTCCATAGGTGTGTGTGTGGGGTGGGGGTGGGGGACTGCTGTAATAGAAAAGATCAAGGACAACTGCTTCTCTCTGAAGAAATACAAATAATATGCATTTCAGGAGGAATACCAAGGATTCATGCTGTGACTAAAGAAAGACTTGGAAGATGCGGGCGTGTGAGTTCTGTTGTGTCTCTGAATAACTCAACTCAAATACAGGGGCTTAGTCAGTTTTGGATGATGACAGTAGATTACCATTAACTTCATCAGAGTGATGGCAATCACAGCTATCACTGCAAATACAGTATTTTTCTGGCGCAAATCTCCGGAGCCCCTTGCACCAGGTATGCATGTGTGCACCCGTTGAGTGAGTGAATATTTTTTCCTCAATTTAAATTCATGAAGACCATGAGAAGGAGATGGCTTCTATCTGGCAGGTGCAGCAGAACACCCTCTCTGTCCTCCCTCAGGCTTCTTTATATTCTCCTCATCTGTGTCTTCGTGGAGTCTACAGAGGCCTCTTTGTATCCCAGAGAACAGCATGCTAGCATTTAAAGTGATTGCCTTATGCTAATTAGACCTGGTACAGTAGTGTTCCATTAGTAAAACTTAGAAGGACGCACACATGGTGGCAGGTGATGGACAACCCCATGAACAGTCAGGGCCCTGCCATATCGACAAAATTGCCAGGGTTCTCAACCTTGTCAAAATATCCCCTATAAAGTGAGAGAAAAGTAGACATAGCTTTTTTAGTGTGGCTAAGCAAGCTTCACGTGAAAGATTCACTTCAAATTTTCCATCCCACTAACCTTTTGAATATCTTTCTTTACAGCAGAGGTCAGAAACTTTTTCTCCAAAAGTCCAGGTAGTAAATATTTTATATTGGTGCACCATATTGTCTGTTTTGCAACTGTGGCACTGAGCTCTGCCACTGTAGCATAAAGCAGCCATAGGCAAGCAGCGAATGGGCGTGGCTGTGTCCCGATAAAACTTTAGTGATAGGTAACATGCCTTATTTGGCCAGGGGGTGGGGCACAGTTTGGTGATCTCTGTTTTATGACATGCCAGGAAGTCCCAGCACACCAAGCTTACTGCCTACAGAATTACAGTTTAAATTAGCCAGGCCCTCCCACTGGAAGAAACTGAAGCCAAGTGAACAGCAGGCTAGGTAATATAGTTCTCAGACCTGCCTCCCTGGTCTAAGCTAAATGTTTTACAAATGGGGCACACTCTCAAATGATTTAGAGACCATGTTTTAGTAGTTGATATTCTATGAGTACTGAGTATTAATTCTTAGGATTTCTGACGTGTAATGTTTACATAGAGGGATAGCATGTGTATGCGCGCACACACACACACACACTATTAAGCACTGGGGAATACCCACTTTTCAATACATCTTAAAGTTTCAAGCTTCTTGCTTTATGGCTAGGTGAAATATTTTAATAAAATGTGCTTTTGGAGGTGACACTGAAATTTGTTGGGAAAACAGTAATGATTCCCCTTCAGTTTCACATATCTCAGCATGAAATTTCTACGATCCTTCTAGCACTGTTCTCCAAATCAAAGTTTCCTTCGCTTATAATGTTAATGATTAAACAATCACAGTTCAGTGTGTATATTTAGCTGACTCTGTTTTCATCACCATCTTGCATATCAGTATTGCGCATCTTGAATTATCGGTGGATCATACCTGAAGCTCACATCTTTTTGTCTTGCACTGAATACAACCGATGCGTAGAATGATGCTCAGCAAGATTATCAGCACAGGTCTAGATGACTGTGATTTTCTGTGACAGGGACCTCTCCACATGACAAAAGAAGAATACAAGGTCATCATTTTACCTCTAGACAGACCTTACAATACTTCAATCACTCCCAGACAGGTAACAAATTCCTTTTCCCATTTCTACTGAGATGTTGTAAGTCTTATTACTTCTCTTTTATAGGCCATTGATTTTTCTTACGCACTCCATGTCATCATCACTGTCTGAGGAATGCGAATGCACCCTTGTTATTATAAAGTATTTTATTTTTGCTTTAATGAGTTTTCTCCAACAAATATTAAGAATCAGGAATCCTTAAACTTTTGGTCTGCTCTTCTATTTACTGTTTGTATGACTTTAGGCAAATCATTTCCCCTTTCTGGGCCTTAGCTTTTCATCTATAAAAGTAATCAACTGTTATAAACATTCCACAACAACACTCTCTAAATTCATGAAACCCCATCAGTGGTATTAAACCACTTGCTCCTGCCTATAAAGTTTAACATGTCCATCTAGAAAATGAGAAGTGTTTAAAGTTGTGATTAACTTAAAGTTAATCATTATCATATTTTTCTCACAATACTTGAAGACATTCCATTTAGAGCTTGCTTTGCATTCTATGTTTTAAATCATGTGGGGTGTATTAGATAATGTGGACTACTTCATCCTTTTTCACTCCTTGGGTTTCCACAATTATGCTCCATGTCTAACCACTCCTTCTTAGGTCTCTCTTTCTAGCTCCTCAACTAGCCTTCCCCTAAATTCCACAGGGCTCTGCCCTAGATCTTACTACTTTATATAATCCTCCTGGGCAGGCTTCTCCGCACACATGGTTTCAGGTGCCAGCTATATGTTGATAACTGCTAGTCAACATATCCAACTCATACACCTCTGGAGTTGTACCCCCTTGTTCAGCTGCCTATGTGATGTCTCCAATCAGGTATAGGACAGGCGCCTCAGAGGCTGTACCTCTCATGCCAAACTCACTACATTTCCCCAAGATTCTGCTTCTTGTCTATGTTTCCCGTTCTTATTAAATATTTCTGTTATTAACCCAATTGCTCAAGCTTCACACCTGGAAGTCACCTTTAAATCTCATTACCATTTCCCACCTTCAGTTGAAGTCTCTGAAGAGTGTGACTGAGAAGTTAAAAGTTAAATAGCTTTGCTTTCCATCACCCCAAATGAAACAGTAAGTTTGGTTCACGGGGAACACAAGCTTGTGAATTCCTTTTGTAAAGGAAGAGTTAACATTCAAAAAGTACGTTCTCCAAATTTGAAATCTACTTCCAGCCCAAAATTAGTGAGAGGACTTAAGTGAATTCTCAACCTTCTTGGCTGCATTTTTAAAAAGGTGGACACACTCCAATTCAACTAGAAATACTCTTTTACTTTTATACAGGTTAAAACAACAAGCAATATGTATTTTGATCTAATTCTAGTCATTTGAAAGAAACAATCCAGAAAGAGGTCCTGTGAGCATTAGTTTTGTGCCAAATAAGAGGATTATGAAGCAATTCTACTGTGTTAGTTTATAATACTCAATTTCCTTTGTACATATAAGGTCAGTGATTTGTTACCTATACTGATCCATTTTGTGTCAAATGGCTGCAAAAATTCAAAAGCACAAATACAGTCTCCCTTTGCCTTGCTTGAAGTTTTGGTTGTCTTTTACTGTAAGGGACCCCATCAAAAAAATATTTACATAGGAATATACATAAAAATCCTACAAATTCCAGCCACGATGAACAGAATTATAAAGTTTTCTTCAAATTTTTACATAGTGTTTACTATGAGTTAGGCACTCTTCTAAGTGTTTGATAAATATTAATATATTTAATTCTCACAATGAGCCTATAAAATAGATGTTTATAAAAAGGGACAGTGCCCATTTTAAGAGATTAAAAAAAAACTGGTGCGCAGAGAGGTACATTGCCTAAGATCATGTAACCAGCAAGTAATCCAGGTGGGATTCGAACCCAGGCTCTCTGGCTGTAGAGTGCCCATGCTTAGTTATAATGCCACAGTCACATTTCCTAACCTGACTTTGATCAAACTCAAATGGCACATGCTATACTTCTTCAAAATTTTTCAGGATAGTCCATTTGTTTTATATGCCTTTTCAGATGGATAGAGAATCACTATAAAAATCTCCACAAACCCTATACGAATTACTCCTGCACAGTCTCCTTCCTTCTACTAGGCATGGGAGAAACTTTCCCTGCGATCCAGCTATCTGTCAGAAATTAGTTCCTGCAAGATATACTTCTGTCTTAAATTTACCTTCCACAAGATCAAGGTGATATTCAAAATGAGATTATTTAGAAGTGGCTCAGGACACAGCACTAGAAATGAAATGCAGGGTTCTGAAAAGACTCACAAAGAACAGAAATTTTGTACTAAAAAAAGAAACGCTGGGAAATGCAGAACCCATGCATTAACAACTTCCAAAGAAATCTGTAGCACTGCATAAAATGTTCGGTGCCAGAATCTGACCTTGTGGCTTTAAGCACGTTTGCAGTGTATTTTTATAAATATGAGGTGTGCCTGGTCTGTGAAAGAAAGCCACACAAGAGCATTTACATGAAGGCAATTATTCTAACATATGTTCTAAATGGTGACATATACGCAAAAACAAATCAATCTTGGGGACAATGTTTCAATCTTGGACATTATTTCTGATTCTTAAACAATTACTTTCTATCTCCCTAGGCCACTGTACAGGAGCTCATGCCATTCTGTAAAATTTAAGCAAGGCCATTTATATAATTTAACTCATAATAAGCAGGGGAAAGCAAATTGGTAGAATGTAATTCCACTTATATACTTAAAACAGACAAAACAAATCCTAATATATTATCTTAAAATACTGTGATTGTAACAGGGTGCAGCCAAGATGGGCGCCCCAAATAGGGATTTGTAATGGGGTCCAGAAGAGCTTGGAGATAATTGGCTCCACACCACAGGGCACACCTGCCCAGAATGCCGGCAGCTGTGGCCAATTGTGAGAGGAGCCAGAAATGGGGCTGCAGAGGAAGATTGGCGCGGGGATTTAAACCCAGCGAGGCAGTCATTTGGGTCTCTCTTTTGGGACCCGACCTCTCTCTTCTTGGGACCACACGTCTATTTATGATCGCGCGGCTTTGGTGTCTTGGTTGGGACCATGAGGCTTTGGAGGTGCTCCCTTTTGCCACGTGGAGGGTGCTGGGAGGACTGGATGCATTTGTGGGGAACTTTGGTTTGTGTTATTTCAAATGAATAATAAATTCCTTTCCTTTTCACGAATCTCTGACACTGAGAAACGTCTTTCCTCTGGCGGGGGACATAACGAACCTGGGGGGTTCCTTTCGGGTAATAATATATTGCCTTTGAGGCCCCCTTGTTGCTCTGTAACATGATGTCACTACTATTTAGCCTATCAGTTTACGCAAATTAAAAAGGGAAAATAACATGACTTTTGTTTACCTTCCTTATAGCCAACGTTTTGGCTAAACACTTTATATGTAGCTCTTCTCTATCAAACAGATTTTTAAAGAGTCAAATTCAGAGTCCGAACGTTAACGGCCGGCAGGGATGGCGGTTATCCGGCGGGGCAGCGTCACCCGCGTGGAGGCCTGGGAGGAAGGGGTGAGTCACCACCGGGGGAGAGGGAGCAGTCCTCGCGAGATTTCATCAGGCCGCGGAGCAGCACGCATCTTACAGAGTATGGCTTGCAAAGTGGCCTTGTAACCAAAGTATAGGCTGAACCTGCTATGCCTGCTGCCTGCCCAGAGAGGGCCATTAGCACCTCTTAAATGTCACTCCTGTAATTCCTGTAATTGCCACCACCATGCTTGGTGGCTTCTCGGGTTACACCGAAAAGACTAGACATTTTTTTTTCCCCAGTATGAGGGTTTCAGAATAGTGAAACAAGCCCCCAGTGGAGTCAGCATTGTCTGCTTTACAAAATATTGCAATACAAAGTTAATACATCCCATACGATCCGACAAAACTCAGAACTGAATTTAACTCAAACACCTCAGTAGAGAGCATTTTAAAGTAAGTATTTAATTTTAACGCACTATTCTTGACCATCAAAAATTATTTAGATCATCATTAAACAAGCCTGCACTCGGTAACCTTGCTGGTTATTTATCCAAACTTCTTCTACAGCCCTGGTCAATGAAAGCAAACTCTTCTGTTCTCTAATCACATTCTCTTCCCGTCCCTGCCAGAAATAGGAGATGCCTAATGCACAGGCGCTTGCTCCACCCAGCACTCGTTATGTGCTCTACACCGGACCTACTTTGCAACAAATGTTAAGACCACAAAAATGGCCCTGTCTTCAAAAAGCTTACAAGCAAACATCGGGTATTAACACAATGTAGAGAGGACCCCCCTCACTCTCCAGGGGCTGTTCCAAGCCCCTGGAAATGCCTGAAATCTCAGATAGTTCCAAGTCCTGTATACACTATGTTTTTTTTTTCCCTCTCTCCGTATACGCATACCTATGATAAAGTTTCATTTACCAATTAGGTACGGTAAGAGATGAACAGCAGTAATAAGGAAACAGCAGTTATAACAACATACTATAATAAAAGTTAGGTGAATATGATTCTCTCTCTCTCTCAAAACTTCTTACTATCTGTATTTACCTTGACACTTAAAGCAAACACTTTACAGCGTTTCTTCTGCATATCCGAGTTGTCAACATCCCTGCTGACCCACTTCGGAGCCACACACATGGCGATACAGAGACCGAGGATCTGGTAACGGACGAAGCTGAGTGACTAACGGCCGACTAACGGCCCGCAGAGACCCGGGTTAGCGGGCGGGGTGGCGTCACTCTCACGGGACTGCGTGGAGGCGGGGGAGTCACCACCCCAGCGAGAGGGAGCAGTCCTCGCGAGATTTCATTACCACGCCGAGCGGCACGTAATTTAAGGCCGCTTGGAGTTATTTCAGGGATTTTCCACTCGGTATTTGCAGACCTCGCTGACCGAGGGTAGTTGCATTTGTGGTAAGTGGAATCAGAGATAAGGTGGGGGGTTGGGGGGCGGCTACTGTTCTAGATTTTTGTGCCAGAGTCTGCGTAAAATCCTCAGAGGGTGCAGACAAGGCACATGAGGCTTGTGCTTCCACCCGACAGGCAGAGGGCCAAAGAAGGGAGTAGCAGGTGCAACATTCCCGAGGCATGCAAGAGAAGAACGTTCGGGGTTTCAAGTAATTTCATTTTGTTTTGAATATTTTAATAGTTCATTTATGTTATATTTTTTCATTACCATTTATCCCCCTATACCACCACTCCCTCCCCGCTCCACGCAGTCAGCATACTGTTGTCTGTTTCCATGTGTCCTTTTCCTTCTTTTTTGCTCACGTAATTTAACAAGAGAGGATAGAGGGGCAAGGGTGGTAGGATAAGAGGAATGAGTAAAGGACCGGAGTGGAGACCCAGGGAAATTTTGAGTAAAGTTGAAGTGTTTGGATTTTATCAGGAACACTGCGAGAAGGAGCTGAAAGTTATTAAGCAGTGAAGGCCTCATTGGGGCTTCAGCAGTAACAAGAATGTATAGATCGAAGGGAACTGAAAACTGCTGCAGTGACTCGCGGTGGGGGAGCAACAATGCCTAGCGGTGACAGTGAGAAGGGGGAAGTAAATCATTGTGAGAGGGATCATGAAAATGGAATAAGTAAGACATGAAACGGGTTAAGCACTAAAGAATGAAGAACCAGTTTTGTTACCTAGGATTCTGTTCTGCGCCACTGAGTGGATCCCGGTGCCCTGCACCAGGAAGAAGGGTCGGAGGACAGGGGGAAGTTTAGTAGATTATGAAAGAGGAAAAAGATTGATGATATCTGAATGTGCTGCGTTTGGTTACATTTTTGGATTATTAGGAAAGGAGGGACAGGACAGAACAATGGAGAGTGCATGCTTTTCATAAAAGGGGGTGATTGTAATTGTGTTTGTCTCATGTACCACTGAGAGTGGAACATGAATTAATACATGCAAGTTCCTACTGCAGGGCCTGATAGGCAAATGTTATTTAGTAATATTATTCGTTGTTATAATTTTTATCCAACTGGAGGCACCCAAGCAGTCTAAAATGGGTGTCAAAGCGCATTGGACAATGTTTGTCAACCCTGATTGTGATAGGAATCATCCAGCAGCCTGGATGTCCATGCCCAGCCCTACCCCTGGTGGTCCCCACACACAGCTAACAGTGAGAGCACAGGTAGGTGGAGGATGTAGATGGAATCATGTGCTGGATGAGCCCCCCTCCCCCCCCCAACGATTGGACAGAATGGGAAGAGTTTTTAACCCTCAAGGTTTCTGGACCAAATTCATCATCATTCTAACATGACCAGCTATTTCTTCAGATTGTCATTTTACTTCTCATAATGGGACTATGGACAAATGTGAACCACAGCATCCTGGAAAAATGTTAAGATGCTGGAGTCTCTTGTTTTTATATTACCTGTTATGCGTCATGGGAAATGCAGGCAGGCAGTAACTATCAGTCATGCTGAGGCAGAATTCAAGCAGGCTTTGAGGATCCTGGAAACTGGAGAAGATTCAGGTTGGGATCCTTCTGTTGAGGGTGAACCACCCTGGGACATGTGGCAGGGAGCTGAAAATGCTAGAGGCACCATCAGGCTGGTAACTGCAGTAGTGATAGAGCCTTCAGCCTCAAAATAATGCATTTAATTCCTGGGCTCAGTGGCAAAAGGTAGAAAAGAATGATGACTAGCTCTTTGGATGTAAAAATAACTAAGCATCCTCCTTACATTTGAAAAGAGGTATTGGCTCCAAGTGAATGAGACAGCTATCCTTACAGTATTTTTTTTTTTTTGACCTGGCCCATTAGATGGCCTATGGTTATGACATAACTGTTTTTCTTGAAGAACATTGCCCTGAAGATCTACTATGACATGGACTCACCTGAGCTGAGAATAATAACAGCAAAAGGGGACTTCCTCTTTATTTTCTACCTTCTTGTACAACATGAGATTATAGGCTATGTGTGGGTGGCAGTACCTGCTTTGGAGGTCAGAGAGATCCCTATTAATGTCATATGGAGTGCACCATACCTCAGACCCACATATTGTCAACTTAATGGAAAACCATTAGCAAAGAACACTGTTCTTTAGGCAGCTCTATGTAACTATGCCTTGCCTTGTTCTGTTATTAGTAGGAAAAAACAAGGCTCAACTAGGCAGAACTAAGTTAGAAATTCATCTAAATCTAAAACCAGTATTTCCCCAGCTATACTATGGTATACATTTAAAAACCACAATTACAGTAGTCCAGTTTGGCTAGTTATAGAGTAAATACAGGAAATAAACTAGAAAGAATGCTGAGGGAGATGGTTTGGAAGACTACTCTTTATACCATGAGTCTCAAGGAAAAGAGTTAAAACTACATTCAGTAAACGATGGAGAGATTGGTATTGCCCAGCATCAATGATTTTTGAACAACTCATCTACTCTCTTCCACTAATATTTCATAAGCCCTTACAATGTATCAAACCCTGTTGTGGGCTCTGAGTATATAAGGGTCAATAAAAATGATGAAGTGCTTGCCATGATCAAGCCTAAATTCTAGCAGAGGGAGGCAGAAAGTAAACCATATTGAACTCGTACATCCAGTACTAGTAATTGCTGTAAAGTAACAGACAGCGAGATAAGGAGGGAAGAAGATACAGCGAAGGAGGAGGTGTCCTGTTGAGTATGGTACTATTTTATACAGAAGGCTTGTCCCATAATTAGCTCTGTAAGGGGACATTGGAACCTGATGCCAGGTAAGGGAGGGAGTGAGATATGGGGACTTGTCCAGAGAAGGCAGGAAGAGTGACGAGTGCACAGTTCCCTAGAAGAGAAAGAAGGCACCCACTTATTCCCCTAATTTTGTGATTCTGGCTGCCTACCTATTTCCTTACACAAATGTCTACGTTATTGATACAGGATTGCGTGTGTGCATGTGTGTATTTCATTTTGGGTAGATATGATTTTTCACAACACGGGTTCTTTTGCAAGAAGAAGGAAAATAATAAAACATATTCTCTATCCTCTTTGTCCTCTAGGAAGATTAGGGTTAAAATAACTGTTTAACAAATCTGCCGCTACCATCCCTGTCTCCTAAAGCTCTACTATTACTTTTTTAGTAGACCAATTTTCTCTTTTATTGTCTGTTGACTGAAGATTTATGGGAACAGCCCTTTATTGTTATAAGAAACAGTTGCTGCAATTTGGGAAGGCTGAGTTTTCTTTTTGCACACCTAATTATGAAAGGGACCCTGGACGCAGAATGAGCAAGGATACCAAACTGCTGTGACGGACACTTCTCTGAGATGTTCAATTCATTAAAAAGCATAAGTCACTCCTTTCTGAGTAATAGCTCCTTAGAACTTCTGTAAGACAATTATATTCTGCCAAGGTTGATAGTTTCATATGTGCACAACTTTATTTTTTCAGCATTTTGAATAACAGCACAGAGTTACATGACTTTCTGGACATTTTAAAGGACACAAAGCACCTCGGAGGAAATTGTATCTTGGTTGTAACTTCTCTGAAGCTAGCAAGAGTTTCAGGTTTATTAGTGTCTCTTCAAATTTGGGATATTGTGAATTTGATTTTTTTTTATCGTCATGTCATTGTAGGTCTTACTCTTTTTACTCTCTTGATACTTTCTCTATTGAATCTAAGTTCAGTGCAACAGCAACGCTTCATAATTTACAACTCTCCTGGAAACAAAGGGCAAGGGAAATCTGGCAGCAAGTACCACGGCACAGCATTCTTTCTCGCCTCTGATAAAGTAACTTTCGGAAAGATATAAAAATGAATCAAAGAGGATGAATGTCTTAAATTCAACCTTGACCCAACTGTTGAACTTGAAACAGAACCAGTTTTATAACACGATAATGTTGGTAGAATAAGACGATATGATATGACATTATCCACAAGACACAGGAAACTTCTCTGCTTAAACTACTAACCTTTTCACAGATGCTTCATTAGTAACCCATGCCATTGGATTACTAAATGTCTCTTCATCCTTACAGTTTTCTTAAAGCACCATTATGAAAGGGCACACATGTGAAACATGGGTTCCTTTGACTTAAGTTTATGTGGCACTTCTCTCTCGGATTCTGGGTTATGAGAACATGGGAATAGAAAGGAAATAGTAAGAAGGGATAGTTAAAGGTCAGAAAATGATGGCTAAACCACAGTAAATCCATTTCTATAAAGTTTGCCCCAGAGTAGCCCTACATTTGACAGCAAATGGTTAAAATTCTTGCCATTCCAAAATACAGCCACCAGGGACAGAAGAAGGCAATCAGGCACCCAGCAAACAGGCTCCTCTCCTTTAGAAACACAGAGCACAGTGGTTCTACCTACTTTCATCAAATTACATCTGAATGGAACAGCCACCTGGATGGTTTCAGTCTATAGTAATTCTAAGTGCATGTTTTACGTCTTCTCTGAGAGCACTATAATAACAAGGTGACAATCTGAATGCAAGCGAAAAGTAGAAAATTAGTCCAACCCAGAAGAATAGGTGTTTTGAAAATATTAGGATAGCTGTCTTAAGGAGGCAACAATTTGAGGGTCTAAGTCCCAAAGAGTAAAAGATAGGCTGTATAATGGAAAGACTGTGAAATAATTGCACATTACCACAAAAGGTTCCATAGCATAAAAAAAAATTTGTTCTTTCACTTTTTCCCTTGCTCACACTATGTGTTAGTGAAAGATTATTTTCACCATTATTTCTGTAGCCTTGTTCATTATCCACATGCTTTATCGACATTGATTAGTTAACTGTATGATCCCTGCCAGAGAGGTCAGTACGATTAACCTCAAGGCAGAGCCAGAGCGCCCAAGGTTACGTGATTTATCCTTTCCTCCAAGGAGATCAGTGGGGGACAAGTTCTCAACTCTAGACTTTTTCTGTCTAAAGCTGTTCCTGTTCTGGCTGACATATGTAACAATGAAAATAGTTTTTCTTCCCTAGTATGAGGGATTTCAGAAAAAGCTGGAAATTATACATACTTACTGGTAAAAAATGAAATGTTTCCTTGGTGAGATTCTCTGTTCATTTAGAATGAGTACACTTGGATAAACTTTCTAATCCATGGCTAGTGGAGGAATTTCAGGTTAGAGATCCTATATCTTTCTACAACCGTTCCTTCTTTTAGTATTTATTGAGATCCCACTATGCCCCCACAGGAATTTACTAGGCTGTAGGGATACTGATGTGAATTTGAGAGCCAAGTCCCGGTGCTCAGGAAGCTTCCTTTTTAGTTGGGTGACACCTGCAATAAAAACATTAAAGAAACAAGAATGGCAAATAGTGGTAAGAACAAGGAGAGAATTAACACACTTGTAACTGTGCCTGAGTGATTTTTAGATGGATCATTAGGGAAGGTGACTCTGGGAAGGTGGCATTGAGAATGAATGACAAGAAGGAGCTAGCTAGCCGTGGGAAGAGAAAACCACAGAACATTCCAGAAAGACATAAAAGCTAAAGGAAAAGCCTAAAAGTAGAAATGAACTAAGCATGACCAGGGGCCTGAAAGCAATTCAGTGTGTCTGGAATTTATTCCAGGTGCCTTGCAAAACCCCTGGAGAGCTTCAGGTGCTGATGTGACAAAATCTTACTCCTATTTGCAAAACATTACTTTGGCTGTTGGGGAAAGAGCGGAAGAAGGGAAGCCCGTTAGCAAACTATTGCAGTGGTTCAGGTGACACATTGATGCGGACCCTGGCTCGTGGGGTCCACGTCATTATGGATGAAAATGAGACATTCACACAGATTACTGCATCCAGTGGAGGAAAAGGGATGGCATGGCTTTTCTTTCAAGGGGAGCAAAAGCTTTGGCCCTCACTCCAGTGAGCTTTTATTGTCTTCCTGGGCACATTACAAGAAGGTCCTCATTAACTATGCACAGGATAGCTTTAGGTGGTTGCCTTTTACAGAAAACAAAGGAGAGGATGCTGATAATCACATCACAGAAGAGGGATATTTGCAAATGAAAAGGCAGAAGTAGTTGGACACTCATGTTTGGAAGGTTTAGCATGGTTTTTAGGAAGTTGCTTTACAGTAAATGTCCTCAATTCAAGGTGAGGGAATTTTAGCAAAAAGCAAGACTCATAGTGGCCTAGGTACTTTGCAGGCTTGATTCCCCATGGGAAAACTTATGCGTGGGCGTGGGTCCTGTGCATCTCCGAGTGGGAGCTGGGCCCATGCCACTTAAGAGCAGCCTCCTACAACATGACAGTGACCTGAACTAGGATGGTAGCAGTATAGATGAAGAGTTAATTGGATGGATTTATATGGGTTTTCATGGCAATATTGGCAGGATTTACTAATAGATATGGACAAATAGATATGAAAATATGGACAGTGTAGAATTAAAGACAACTGCTATATCTTCAGTTTGAAAAATGGGAGAGAATTACTAGTAAGTGTTTGAAATCTAAGGCTTGTCACAATGCATTGTACCTTAGGAAATGCATAGCCCCAGAAAAATAAAATATCAGGAGCATCTAACATAGTCTGGGATGTCAGCAAAGGCTTCTTTAGGGAGGGGCATGTAAACTAAGGAAGGGATTAGCTGGAATGGTGCTGTGACAATCACTGGGATATAAAGCCATAGTTCATATAATCATTACACCACAATTTACTGACTACATCCATTACGCCTCCTTCAGATTCTGGAGAGGGAGCATCTTGATCAATTGATTGCCCTTTGGGCAGGTGCCCAGCTCTCAGCCATTCACTTGTGGGCGGGGGAATGAGCGGGGGAACCCTAGAGCCTGTAGTTCCCTGGAACTATAGAGAGAGACTGTTATGCTAGAAGAGAAGTTGAGTATGACAGCAAATTGACTTATGTGTCTAATATAATCCTCCATTCACCTTTGCATTCCCAGAGCTTAACAGACTACTACCAGGCATATGGGAAACTTTCAATGTCAAGTGATTAAATAAATAGAGGCAATTAAAGAGACTGGAGGCGATCTGGGGCTTCTCGTCAGTAGTAAGGAAATGTCTCCCAAAGCATCTACAGCCATCTTCCAAATATTCTACTCCCCCAACTCCATAATCTTTGGAACTGTGTCTCACTACCAGACAAGAACAATATTAGGTTGTAAATAATTCGGTTATTATTGACACCAGAAATTGTTCACATATGAATCCAGTGCTTCTGAAACTTTATAGAATCTAAGAATCACGTGGGCCATATACAAGTATATTGAGATACAGATTCCTAGATCTCACCCGTGTCAATACAGCCAAAGTAGAACCTAATGATATAAAATTTAATATAATCTAGCAATTCCACTTTGGACTATATATCCAAAACTGAAAGCAGAATCTTGAAAACTTATTTGTACATCTCTGTTCATAGCAGCAGCATTCACAAAAGCCAAAAGGTGGGAGAACCTCAAATGTCCACTAACAGATAAATGGATAAAACTAAATGTGGTGCATACTTGCAAAATGTAGAAAGGATATTATTCAGCCTTAGAAAGGAAGAAAACTCTGACATAAATCACAACAAGGATAAAGACCTTGAGGACATCATGCTAATCAGCCAGTCACAGAATGGCAAACAGTATGTGACTCAATGAACAATTACTTGAGGTCTCTAGAGTAGTAAATCCAAGACACACAAAGCAAGACAGTGGTAGCCAGGGGTGGGGGCTAGCAAGAAACTGGAAGTTGCTGTTCGTGGGTAGAGAGATTCAGTTTCAAAAATTGAAGAAGTTCTGTAGATGGATTACACAACGCTAAGTATGTTTAACAGTACTGAACCGTACACTCAAAATGGTAACTATGGTAAATTTTATGTTATGTGCATTTTACCACAATTAAAAATCAAACAATATCCCAAGAGATCAAGATGCAAATGGGGGAATGTACTTTGAGAAACACCACGCTGTAGCCAGTCTCTTCCCCAGTCCAGCCTATTGCGTATCTGAACGGTCTCATGGATCATTGTCCCTGGCTTCATTTGGACTTCATCACCTACATTTTGGATTCCAGCAGCCACGCACCTGCTTTTTGGCTCCAGTCCCATTCCTATCCCAATCTATCACTTTAACATTATATTCCCCAAACAATGATTTCCGTTTAATAAAGATGGATGATGACTCTGATAGAAGAGCAGAATGGAATGAGTAAACAAAAAACACTGCGGAAAATCATCAAGTGACTACAAAAGGTAGCAGAATTTAGTGTGCTTATATTGGAATGAGGGATTTGAATTTTATCTTTTCTACATTTTAACCTCTTCAGACTTGAAGTCTGCTATTTAACATGACCTACAAAGTAATTCTATTTATCTGCTTCACCTTCTGTACTGAAATACAAACACCACCACCCCTCACAAACAGGCTTCATGCCCTCCACTTACCTGACTCACATTTTCAGTCCCCTGACCCATGTCACGTGATGCCCCCCAAAGGGAAGTCAAATATGAGAAGACTAAGGAAGCCTGGTTTCAGCCCAGTCTTTCCCACAAGCTACCTGTGTGAATGTAAGCGATTTTCTTAATTTTTCTGGGATCCTTAAAGAGAGAGAACTGACTTAGACCAGTGGCTTTCAAACATGGCTACCTACAATCAAAAAGAGGTTTTGCATGACAAAAGAAGTTTCATAAAACACCCTTAGTGCATGTGATGAACTCAGATACTTTAATTTCCAATTTGTTCTATCCTATATTGTTTCTTTAAAAAAAAATCATGGGGCTCTTGCCGGGTAGTTCAGTTGGTTAAGTGTCATCCCAATACTCCAAGATCGTGGGGTCAATCCGTGGTCAGGACACATATAAGAATCAGCCAATGAACTGAATGTATAAATAAATAGAACAGCAAATTGATGTTTCTCTCTCCCCCTCTCCCTTTCCCCTTCCCCTTTGCCCCCCTCCCTCCGCCTCCTCTCTTTCTAAAATCAGTAAATAAATTTTTTTTTAAATGCTGGTCACAACCCACTAAGTTGATTTCATAGCACTCTACTAAGTTACAGCTAAACTTGAAAACCACTGACATAGGTGACTTTTCTGGTCTGCTCCAGCCCTAATGCTCTGTGGTAATGAATAAATATGGGATTTCTCTTGCATGTTTGTGTCATCACTGTTATAGATACATGCTTGGGGAGCAGATAGGTTTCCCAAAGTGCTCTAACAACTCTGATAAAGTAGCATAGATTCATATTAAAATGAATATTAAAAATTTATTCATATTAAATAGGAATATTAAAAATTTATAAATGAATAATTCATACATTAAAACATGTATTTAAAGATACTACAACCCAGTAGAAAAGAAATTGTATTCCTTCTCTCATTTGCCCACTGAGCTGAGAATGAACTACATCTCAAATGTTTTTCCCCTGAAGAAGAGACACCATGATTGAAGTGATGCCCCTTCCTGTCTTGGTTAAATCGCTGGTTCCCAAACCTAACTTGACTTTAATATCACATGAAGAAGGAAAACAAACACCTGCCCCCATTCTAGAAGTGTTAATTCAGAATATGAGAGGGAAGACCTGGATCACCGATATTTTTAATCTCTCCAGCAGAGGACTGAGAACAATTAGACTAGTGGCTGCAACATGAAAGTCACCACCCTGTGGGTGTCTGGTTTCATCAGTGACAGAAAATAACTAGGCCAATGACAACCACTGTTGATTTAGCATTCTGCTTTCATTTCCTTGCCCCTACCTTCTTTCCTGTTCTGGACTGAATGTTTATATCTCCTCCAAAATGTATATGCTGACGCCCTAACCTGCAATGTGATGGTATATGGAGGCGGGGAGTCTTTGGCCGGTACTTAGGTTTAGATAAGATCCATAGGGTGGAGGCCTGGTGGTCACGTCAGTGCCCTTGTAAGAAGAAGAAGAGACTGAAGCTAGAGTAGGTAGGTAAGAGCCAGGAAGAGAGCCCTCCCCAGACCCCAACCTGTGGGCAGCCTGCTGTCCGACTTCCAGCCTCCAGAACCAGGAGGATTGAATTTCAGTGGTTCGAGCTGTCAGTCTGGCCTGTTTCAAGATGCAGACCGGGTTCACTTAGACACTCCCCTGTGCCTCATACCTTAATCTTCTCCTGTATCTTCATAATCCGTAGTTGAGAACTGTTATCTGATGAAGTTTCTGAGTGCAAAGGCAAACGAGAAAGGTGACTCTACAGAGTTGATCCAGTTCTGTCAACTCACTTGGTGGGGTAGACATGTGAACAGCTTGTAGGGGTGTCGCTTTGAGGAACTGATAGCGGAAAGTGGGGGAGGAGGAGGAGTAATAGCCATGTCTCATCACACAGGTAAGTGTAGTGAAAGGTGAGCTAAAAATACAGGGACTTCGGCAAACAAACAAGCAGATAAAAATAGCGACAGGCTCAGAAACTAAAGGGGGTTAGAAGTTACAATTTAACTTTAACATTAAAAAGCCTAACTCTGGGGTAAATTAGACATTTAAAAAAACCATTGAAGGGAAACTATGGAGATGAGGGGGAAATATACCAAAAAATTAAACAAAAATCTTTAACAAACATTGAAGGGTTATGTTGTTTTTACTTTTTTGCTCTGTAGATGAGATTTTATTATGGCGATTAATTTTTCTTAATAATCACATTAATTGAATTTTGAGTCACAGGAGGGTTTTTTTTAATTCATGCATTCTCATTTCAGATGAAAGCTGCTAGCTTTTATGTGCTTCCTTACCGCCACCTGGTGCCTGTTAATATATTGTAAGAGAAAGGCAACAGGGTACTACTTAGCCAGTGTAAGCTCAGAGCTGGCAGCTAGCTAATCAGTTTATTAACTTGGATGTAGCTCCGTGAGTTGCAAATAAAATCGAGAGCATCTTCATTCACTAACATGGCTTTCTCTGGTTCTCAAAAACTGGAAAAAGGGTTTCTTTTTGTTTTAAGATTAAGATTTTTATAATAATGTTAAAACACAGTTATATGTTATTATATTTTAATTACCTTACTTGGCACAAAGGAAAATGATGGGACAGGTGATCAGCCTTTCTGGGAAGGCGAAGCCAGCTGTTCAGAGACCCCCAGACACTGTCTCCTACATTTGTCCCTCCCCTCCGAGAGGAGGGGAGTGGGCTCCTGCTGTCTTGGTTCCAATTGTGGATAGTCAGTACATCGGAAGTAAACACTCTTTAATGGCAGTGATAGATGATTACAGTACTGCTCCTTGAATGGTGATAAGAGTGCCATGGAGGGCTTATGGTAAAGCAAGAATCAGGCCTCGTTCTCAATTGTGGCAGGTTCCGACCAGCCAGAAAGCCTCATGAGGCAGTCTGTGTCCAGGGAGATAGACACAGATGCTTCATGAGAAAAAGGGGCGGGGACATGCCACCCTGAAACGTGCTGCGCCCGTTCCTGCCCTGGGTAGGTTCCTCATATCCACTAGTTTCCATACCACTGGGCAAATGCGTTGGATTTTATAGCACATGCGTGTGTGCATGTTAGCACATGTGTCCTCACATTATCTTCCTATTAGTCCCAAAACACCAACCTGGTAGTTCTGGTTTACTACCCCCCACATTCCCATCTTTGTCGTCGTTGAAATTTTACTGGACTGTAAAGTCCACATGTCTAGGAACCATTGATAAAATGATGAAAATAGCAGGATGTAAAAGGAGTGAGCTGTTCTGGAGCCTTATTCCCTTTGGTCTCTTTACCAATATGAGTGCAATCTGTTAATTATGAAATACAGATGATAGGCCAGCAGATCCTGCTGAAAAGCCAGTTTGGGGAACAGCGTGGCTGGTAAGGGATGTTGGTTCATGTGAAGACTGGGGAGGGAACATTACCGGTACTTGAATTTGGAAAGAGAGGCTGAAATGGGAAACCAAGCCTGAGCCTGATTCACAGTTTTGCTTAGAAACAGGTCTGTGCCTTGCCTTTTATTGCACAGTGATCGGTGAGAATGGGTTTATGGACACACTTCTTCAGCAAGAGACAAATGCTGGAAAGGTAAACCTGAGCAGAGGCATAAGTCACTGATTTGGCTCCCACTTTTCTTACCTCTCAGCTTTTATGTAATTGTGGCATCAATGGCTAGGTGTTTCTTCTCTCCTTCACACCTTTTTTCTTTATTTTTCTCTCCCCGCTATGTTGAAGATTTATTGATTATAGTGTTTTATCTTCATTGTTTTTTATATTTTTAAAATTACAGTTGGCATATAATATTATAATAATTTCAGGTGTACATCCTAGTGATTAAACATTCTATAACTAAGTGATCATCCCAATAAGTCTAGTGCACATCTGACACCATGTGTAGTTATTATAATATTATTGACTATATTCCCTACGCTGTACTTTATATCCCCATGACTATATTTTTCAATTACAGTCAACATCTAATATTATTTTGTCTTAGTTTCAGGTGTGCAGCACAGTGGTTAGACAATCATATACTTAAAAAGCTCACACTTCTATTTAATCAAAATGATAATAAAGGCTAAGGAGAAAAAATAAGAAAAACATTTTATCAAACTCTAAATATTTGCCAAGCCATTAAAATAAATACATATTAAAGTCCTTAGACGTTGAATAATTCTTAAAGCAGAGCCTGATTATTCAAGAGATGCTAACTCTTCCCTCTTCAAATACTTCAAGTATCTATTGTTGGCAGAATTCTGACAGCCTCCAAAGCTTTAGCAAAGCTTGCTAAATTGGTGTAATTGAGGAGAGGCCTCATTAACTTAACTAGATCAGAGAGAGTTTCTCTGCCAAAAAATTAACCTATGTAGCACAGAAATAGGTCCTCTACCTGTAGCTGTCATTTCTCCCAGATCATTGGAGTCAGAATGTCACTTGCTTTTTTCTCCACCCACAAAGACTGAGACTCCTGCAGCTCATAGAATGATCTTGCATTTACAGTATTCGGATAATTTTAGTGCCCATGTACATATTTCCCCAATTATAATCTGTGCTGTCCCAAATAGAGCTTTTGACTGATGGATTTTATAGAAATTATCTGTCTTTAAAAATCTGACTTTTACCACTAATGCTAAAGTGCAATCAGTAACATTTGTTTTAGGTTTTTCCTTCAAAATGAGGAGTTATTGCTATTTGAATAAAATGGAGAGGCAAGTTGCTAACTTACTCTTTCAAAGGGGACTTATTTTTTGTGCTACTGATTCATACAGTGATTGGAAAGAGAAATGTAGCATGCATGAAAAGCTGTAATTGTACTTCCTTATTTGGGACTCTTTGGAGAGTGAGGAATTATACAGTGTTTGATTCTTTATTAATACTTATAAAGGGAATATGTCAAATTTGAATACTTTTGTTCGCTTTCATCAAATTGGATTCTCATGCTTTTTTTTTTTTTTTTCCACCAGCACTGGCTTTAAAAGCCTACGTTATATTTATAAAATGGGCAGTTAAGTGTTTTACTGATGAGAAAATTTTAAGTTGAAATGAAGATGTTACTAATAATTATAGAATGATTGCACTGGAAGGCAGTTTAGAGAAAATATAATCAAATGCTCATTCTGACTCCTCATTTTACTGTTTCACAGATAAGGAAACTGAGTCCCAATGAATTATTTAATTCCACAGAACTGATCAGTAGGCACAAGTGTTGACTTCTTTTTTAAAGAAGCCAGTAACGCACATTGCCTTAGATTGCTTGTATATGCTTTTGTGCTACAAAAGCATAGTTTATCTTTAGCCTATCAAAAATGGGAATACTCAGCATACGTCTGGGGTTTAATAAGTACTATTTGCTAAGGTCTTATGATTACAACAGCCTTCATAAATAAAATGGATAATAAATGAAGCCATTTACATTATTGAGTTCCTTATAGATATTAATAATAGAAATGAAACCAACATTTTAAAATTATTATTGAATTGATTTAATGTTGTTGAGTAGCTTTTTAATAAGTAATTGACACTTGAGATAGAATTATATTTTTATAAGCAGGAATTATTGCAGAAATACCCAGGAGCCTTCACAACCAAAGAGAAGACCTTTCAGCCTTGAATCCCAGAGGCAAGTCAAAGGCAGACCGAAGCACTTATGGTGACCTACCTCTTTTTGAGAAGAGAATACCCTAGCTCCTAGCTCACTCCTTGCAAGAGAAATGTTGTATCAGTGTCATTCTTGAACAAACTGCTTCTTTCTGTAGCTTCAGGATTTATTACCCTGGGAATGGCCCTTGAGAACTATCACGGCATTTATTATGTGGCCTTATTCCTAAAAGTTTCAGATCCCCTGCACTTCATCACGTGGCATGACTTGGTGTGTGTTTTCCCATAGATAAAATAGACTTTACCAGCTTGTATTAATATAACAGGGTTGAGATGAATTCTGGCCTTTTGTTTTAGAAATAAAATTCCCCCTTAGGGGACAGAGAAATAAATTCAAAGAAAAGTCATAGTAATGTTCAAAAGCACAATATATAAACTGCAGAACATGGTACGTATAG
Organism: Tonatia bakeri; assembly: GCA_004024845.1. Classification (NCBI taxonomy): domain Eukaryota; kingdom Metazoa; phylum Chordata; class Mammalia; order Chiroptera; family Phyllostomidae; genus Tonatia; species Tonatia bakeri. The sequence goes on along the minus strand of PVIA01008459.1, from coordinate 42,722 downwards.
TCAACAGTAATGTACTGTACACTTAAATATTTCTTGAGAGTTCATCTCATGTTACATGTTCCTCCCACCATAAAATAAAATTCAAATAAAGGAAAAAAAGAAACATTCTTTAAAATTGCTCCAACAAGTTAACAGCATACACCAAATGAAAACCCCTTCATATTTTCCCTTTCCTCCTCTCTTCCTGGAGCCGTGTCTGGTGTATTGCAAACCGAGTTGCTTCCGAACGTTCCCTCCAGCTTCTATGCTTAGAAAAATCTCTGTCTCAAGAGCAGGGAGAAGGTCCAAGATGCCTTCCTACAAGCAGCTGAGATGTTTTTTTCTCGTGGAGTACTTATTAACACTTTGCTCTATTTAGATCTGCCAAGTCCAGTTTCATCAAGTAAAGGCCTCAGACTCACCATCACCAACAGTGTTCCATAAGAAAAAGTAGAGCATACCCTCTTTCTAAAGAGAGACACTTGCTGAAGTAATTGAGCGCAAACCAGATGAGATGCATTTGGTTTACATGGAATGACCTGAGTTTCTCTATCTGACATGGAACAACCAGGAGACTGAGTCACAGCCATTTGGTTGGCCAGTATCAGTGTGTATCTGAAGTTATGGTCACTTTCAGTGAAAGATAAATCGCAAGAAAATTCTTACATAGGAGATTTTTTTTTATTTGTAAAATGTTTAATAGTATTGAGGATACCTTTGGAGAATATATTTCATAGGAATGAACCTAATGACTTATTTTTTCCTAAAAAAATCTAATTATCCAAAAATTAAATTAAAATTAATAAGATCTTAACATTTACCTTCATGGGTTTTGTGTTTTCAAGTCCTTGAGTTCTCCTGTCTGCCATTAAACTTTAGCTCACAATTGCATAGTGTTAAATACCATTTCTAACGATTGAGTAAAAAGAAAAGGAAATTAGAGGTCAGTGTGCAAAAATGTAAATACTGTATGATGAAACAGTTTAGTTTTTCTTAAAAATTCTCAGATGTGTTTGTGTATTTGATCGATTCAAGGCTGTGACATGTTCTACAAATATTGTCTGAGTGCTCATGCCTGCCAGTGTTCTAGGCTCTGAGGCTGCAGGCGGGGATGAAAACGGACAGTACACTTTCCTTCACGCACTGTGCATACACTGGAACAGGAATGAACATGAGTATCAAGTTAATAATAATCAAATAGCGAGGTGATTAATGCTACATAATTCAAAATACAGTTCTGACAGAGAGGCCCCTAGGTGGAAGCAGTTATGTATATCCAGAAACGGAAAGCTCAGATTTAACAAAATAGTGAAATTGAGGGACAAAGATATGAAGTGAAGTATAAAAGGCTTCCACTGCATGGAAGGATTTGGGTTTTTATCCTGAATGCAACAAGAAGTCATAAAAGAGATGAGAAACTCAGTCCTGTCTGTGCGTTTTAAAAGGTCTGCTGTTTTATCCAGGTCTGCATTGCCTCTGTGGACTCTAGGCGCCCATGCCTTTGTGGACCCCTTGCTCCACCTTACAGATATACTTTATTTTATATGAATAAAATACATATATATGTATGTATATATAGGCTTCATGTGATCACTGTTGGCATAGATATGAATATAGTTTAGGATGGACTATATCTGTTTTTTCATTTTTTTGTAAAATCCAGGGTAGACTACACTTGTTTATTCATACGTATATACATATAAATAATACATCCCTGTGTCGGTGTAGAGATGAAGACAGTCTAAGCTGCACTATATTTGTTTTTTCATCTCTGATATTAAAACATTTTCATGAGCCTCTAAAATTATCATGTCCTCAGGGCCCTGTGTCTGCGGTACCCAATCCACAAGACAGCCCTGGTCTTATCAGGAGAGAACAGAGTTTAGTCCAGGTGAAGCAGAAAGCTATCCCGTGGTGACTGGCAAGAGAAGGTGGTGGACACAGGCAAGGAAAATCAATAATACGTTATAATTTAGTGTTTCAGTAAAAAAACATAACATCAACTCAAACACTTAAAAAATACATATCAAGAAACCTAAGCCAATATTTGCTAAAAGAGGCAAAAAAATAAAAACAAACAAACAAAAAACTCCACTGCTGTGTGTTTAAAAAGTGACAGAAGGGAAAAGATAAAGAGGCGAGGAAGCTCAGAAAGGTGCGTAGGGTGAAAAAGATGACACACTTATTCTTTCAAAAAAAGAGGTTCTCCAGCTACACCCTGAGCAATTGGGAATTCAGTTGCACAGAGTGTAGCCCAGAGGAGGGTAGAAGGCAGGACCGTGGAAGGAGAGGAGGGAGAAACACACGGGGAAGCAACGGAACAGGAGAGGATGAGGGATGTTGAGTGGGAACAGGTGCGCAAGTCCTTTGAAAGGTAAGTATGCTGGGCAAACCTAGGAAGTGTAATAGGAACCCAGGGAAAAAGTTCCTCGGGAGTCTGGAGCCAATGCATTAAAAATCTTCTAACAATCACCCACAGATAGTCCTGTAGAAGAAACCAACAGAATGTGGGCCATCATCGAGATAGTTGTGTTAGGGTGGAGCTTGACAAAGCAGCATGTGTAGGGTGGTAGACCCCAACCTTCTGCAGGAGGGTGGGTTAGCAGGAAGCCAGAAGGAGTTTTCAGCTGGAATCACATGTGTACTTGCTGGAGAAGCTACTCATGGTGGGGGGTAGGGTTTTTTTCCTGTTTTTTTCTGTAAGTCCTCTGCAATGTTATGTGAAAAACGTTCCAAAGAATGCTTTGTACGAAAAAAGTCAAAGTATTCTCACAGCCACTCTTTTCTTCCCTCTCAAGAGAGTTTGGTGACCTCTGTGCTGTGTTGGGAGAGTACCTTTTTATGCCCTGTCCTACTGGGAATAGGATTGACCCCCTGTGAGCACAGCAGGAGACGTGGCTGGCTGCGGTGGGGGCCCTTTTTTCTCTTGACGCCTCTGTCTCTACTCTGCAACTGTGGTTCCTCTGATGTGGCAAGTGGGCCAGGCCATAGTGCCCAGGTATTCAGTCTACCACTAAGCTAGCTGTGGTTAACATGTACAAGCATTTAACTTTAAATAAAGATTATTTTTGATAGTGAGGGTGGGCTTCCTCCAATCAGTTGGGGGAACATCGAAGCATAAAACAAAGTTTCCCTGAGAAAAAAAGAAATTCTGCCTTAAGATTGAGATGCCAATTCTTGCCTAAGACTTTCCAACCTGTCGGCTTGCCCTGCAATGTTCAAACTTGCCATTCCCTGCAATTCTGCAAGTCGGTTCCTTGAAATAAATCTCTTAACATACACATCCTAGTGAAGCCATTTTCCTGGAGAATCCTGGCTGATACAGGTCTTGGCACTGGGAATGGTCTTAGAGGAACAAAATCTTAAGGATGAGTTTTCTGAGTTGGTTCCCGGGATTTGGGAATTGGTTCCCTAAGCTAATCGGATTGAAAGGCACTGGAGTTAAGCAGGGTGCTGCCAGTCCATGGAATGACGAGTGCGTAAAGGTACGCAAAACACCACCGCTGCATACCACTAATCAGGTGTCCATAAAAGGTGAGGTTCTGGGTGGCCATGTATTGGATACCTTAGCATGTTTTTGTCAAGCTAATTAATATAGTAATGAAGGTGACTCACGCTCCTAACTGTGCTGGAGGAAGTGGAAAAGGATAAGTTCAGTGCTTCAAATTCCCAGCCCATTTGCAGCATAAATGACCCAAAAGGTTCAGTGTATGACCTGAAATGTTCAATGTGTGCCCTGAAAGGAATTCTTACCTCCTGTAGCTAAGGGGCTGAGATTTCTGAAAACCAAACCCAAAAACCCCTCCTACAAGTGGCTAAATTACAGCACATCTTGAACCCCCAATCTTGCAGGGTGTAGCTGGAGAACCTTTATTTTTTGGAAAGAATCAGCTTGTCATCAGTGAATTCAACCAACCATCTCAACAGAAGCCAAGAATAAAAACAGGCTTATCCAGGGATGATTTATGGAACACTCTCGTCTGATGGCTTCTATCCCATTCACTGTATAAAAAAATGAACAAGGTTTTTGAGAATTTTATATCAGCAAAATCACTGCCAGCCTGGACTGAAAGGTGCCCACACTCAGAAGGCACACTGGGAAGGAGAACATAGGACGAGAGTCGGGGATCGGGGTGGTACAGCGACAAACCAGGGACACCAATGATTGCTGCTAGCCACCAGTGGGCAGGAAAGGGCAAGGAAGGATTCTCCCCTAGAGCTTTCAGAGGGAGCATGGCCCTGCAGACACCTAACTGTCCGACTGTCAGCCTCCAGAACTGAGACAGAATAAGTTTTTGTTGTTTTGATCCAGTCTGCGGTCTTTCGTTTGAGCCGCCCAAGGAAACCATTTTAGCAGCCATGGCTATCAAGTAACGCATTTGTACTGTCATCCCCATTGTAGGGGAAACTCAGAAGCACATAGAACTTATTCTTTTTGGAGTATTTTGGAATTCAGAAGGGGACGTGGTTGAAGAAAAGGTTTAAACTTTGCTCACATTTTCTCAAATTTGCCAAGACTCATAATGAAGCCTGCTGTATCAGAAGACTGATTTGCATAAAAATGGCCTGAAAAGAAAGATACCAGCTCCCTTTCTCTTGACCCCAGTAGTAGTAGTACTATTATTGACTATTGTCAAGGGAATAGACAGAACTCATAGAGAAAAGAGGTTAGGAGAGGTTAGAAGGAAGGTTTTTATAAATGACCTTGAAGTGACCTTAAAGGTCCAGTTGCAGTCCCAAAGATGTAATGTGAGCTTCCAGTCTCTGCCTCTGTAACACACACTGTTTGAGTTGAAAGGGATCTTAGATATCATGCAGTCTAGAGACAGTATTTATCCAGATACATGATATAGAACAACGTCTCAGCATGCCCAGCACGTGAGCAAATGTAGATCAGGCCTCTGGGGAATAGAAACCACTGGGACAGACGTGCAGCCCTGAGGTCCACACCCACCAAGCTGGAGGACAGCCAGGTGGAGGCAGCGGTGTTCTCAGTGGTGTGGCTCTCTTCAACTTAGGCCACCACAGTTCTTGTCTCACTGGGTTGTGATCATACTGTTTCAGAGACACCTTTCGTATGGAAAGCAGAGCTGAGCGAGCTCTGTACCATGAATTAGAGTTATCTAAAGCTACATGTTTCAAAGAAAAAGCTCTTTTTTACCGTAACGTGATCAAGTATGAGTGAGCTTGGTAAAGGAAATGAACATTTCCAAAGAAAACAGCACAGTGATGATGTGTTTAAATGGGGCCAAGGTAACAGATAATTGTTGGCATTTTGTAAGATGTCATAATGAAGTAGTATTTGTGTTGTAATTAAACCTAAGCTTTCAAATTGTTTCAGGAGACTACTGATAAGTTAGCATGTGCTGCTAAAAATTGTAAGATTTCAAAAATGTTGAGAACTACTTCAATAAGATCTTTGAACATACTTTTAGACTCATGGTGTGAAGTACCACCAACCCTGGTTAGCTGGGCTGTAAATTGTCATTGATTGAAAACATGCAATTAGAGGTGGGAGGACTAAACAGCACAGCCACACTTACAGCTGACAGCCTGGCAATAGGGAAGTAGGCATCTAACCACGATTTATCTACCCAGTAAAAAGCTAATTTGTAGTAATGATAGCAACTCTCGGGTGTTTCTCTAGTGCCTTGAGCCTAAATGGTGTTCCCACTGAGATTCAGCCATGTGTGGGCATATCAGAGGGGCTAGCGAAGCACTCACAAGTGATCTGTTTGAAAGAACAACCTTAAAACGCCCTGGAGAAAAGATAATTTGGGGAACTCCATAGCGTCTGTTACTCGTATTATCCTTTAGCCAGGTCGTCACTCTTCTGTTCCTAAAGAACAATAAGGCTGTAAATAAAAAGCGAGAGACCTGTTTCTGCATAAAATCTCCAAGTAATTATAATAAAAGAATGCAAAAGTGTGGGCAGATATCTTCCTCATGTCTAAAATTCAGCTTCAGAGATACAACCCTGCCCTAGAAGGAGCCTGCAGATACCACAGAGAGTGGTACTGGAGTTCGCGTGTCACCCAGGGCAACGGCACGATGGCCTTCACTTCTTCATTGCTGGCAGAAGCGGTGGCCAGTTATGAAGTATCAGTGGGCAGTGGGCATTGTAGTGACATCTTACCTTACTACAACAGGACAGTATGGAAGTTGCAGCTCGCAGTGCCTGGGGGACGGGCAGCAGGGCCAGCAGCAGAGGCTGAGTTGCGGAGCCTTCGAGTGTCCACATCTCCTAAGAGATCAGGGGTAGAAAAATGCACCATAGGGCATTTGAAAAGAATTATCCCTTTACTCTTAGAACATGGGTCATACCCTTGAGGTGCTTTCAGAAATCATTGAGGAAGAAAGATCCTTCAATAACAAGTGGGGATCAAAGTAAAAGTACAAGTATGTGTTGCTGTAACTGTAACTATTTTTCTTCCCTGCACCAATCCTGGCCCCATCTAGTAGTTCCAGGGAAATATTGACTACATTAAGAAAAAGTGTTAATTATTTGGCATATGCTATTTAAGACACCAGGTGTTACAGAATACATTTTAGAAGTGTTTTCATCAAAATTGCACAATACTATGCAGCCATAAAGAATAAGGAAATCTTATCTTTTGCAACAGCATGGATGGGCCGAAGATTATTATGCTAAGTGAAGTAAGCCAGTCAGGGAAAGACAAAATACCATATGACCTCATTTATATGTGGAATCTAATGAACAGAATAAACTAACACAATAGAAACAGAGGCATGGATAGAGCAGACTGACAGCTGTCAGAGGGGAGGGGGAGAGGAGGACTGGGTGAAAGAAGGGGGAGGGATCAGCCAAAGAACATACGTGCATGACCCATAGACAGACAAGAGTGTGGTGATGGCTGGGGGAAGAGGGGCAGAGGCTGGGTGGAGGTGTACAAAAAGGAGAAATTTGGGGACATCGGTAATAGTGTCGACAATAAAAATGAAGCTTTTGCACTTGAGGTTGTATGCTTGTTATTGGATACTTGATATAGGGAAATAACAGTGGATTTTCCTAACAGATTCAGATAAATAAGGTATTGCATAATAATAGAACAAATTCAATTCAAGATGGATTTAAGAACACTTGTATTAAGAAATACTCTTGGTCTAATTAAGAGCAAAGGGACTTCTATTTTCAATAATTATTTATTAAAGTTGGGCCAGATTTAGTGAATGATATATTTTATTGCTCAATGCCTTTTCAAAATTATTATTATTCTTTTCATCCCTGCTATAGACTAGATGTTAAAAAATGTATATTTATGTACCCCAACATAAGAAAGGCCATATATAACAAACCAACAGCCAACATTATACTCAAGGTGCAGAAAGTAAAAGTATTTCCTTTAAGATCAGGAACAAGACAGGGATGTCTGCTTTCACCACTCTTACTTAACATAGTACTGGCCATAGCAATCAGACAGAAGAAGAAATAAAAGGCATCCAAATTGACAAGGAAAAAGTAAAACTGCTATTATTTGCAGGTGACATGATACTATATAGAGAGAACCATAAAGATTCTACCAAAAATAGCCCTGGCTGGCGTAGCTCAGTGGACTGAGCACCAGCCTGCAAACCAAAGGGTCACTGCTTCGATTCCCAGTCAGGGCACATGCCTGGGTTGCAGGCCATGGACCCCAGCAACCGCGCATTGATGTTTCTCTCTCTTTCTCCCTCCCTTCCCTCCCTAAAATAAATAAATAAATAAAATCTAAAAAAAAAGGAAAAAAGTAATTATAAAAAAAATTTTAAAAAAAGATTCTACCAAAAACTACTAACACTGATAAATGAAATCAGCAAAGTAGCAAGATACAAAATAAATATCCAGAAATCAGTTGCATTTTTATACACCAATAAGGAACTATCAGAATGGAAAACTAAAAAAAAAATCCCATTTAAAATTGTATAAAAATAAATAAAATAAAATACCTAGGAATAAATTTGACTAAAAATATAAAAAAATCTGTACTTGGAAAAATTCTAAGGCACTGAAGAGAGAAATTGAAGAAGATATAAGTGGAGCCATATACCGTGTTCTTATATAGGAAGAATTAACATCATTAAAAAGTCCACACTACACAAAGTCTATGAATTCAATACAATTCCTATCAAGATGCCAATGTCATTTAACAGAACTAGAGCAAATATTCCAAAAATACATATGGAATCACAAAAAGAAAGCCCGAATAGTAACAGCATTCTTGAGAAAGAAGAACAAAGTCGGAGGAATAACCCTACCTGATATCAAACTGTACTCCAAGGCCATAGTAATCAAAACAGCATAGTACTCATATAAAAAGAGACATATAAACCAATAGAGCAGAATAGAGAGCATGGAAATAAGTGAAACCTTTATGATCAATTAGTATCTGACAAAGGAGGCAAAAACATACAATGGAGTGAAGATAGGCTAGTCAAGAGTGGGGAAAATTGAACAGATGCAAAAAAATGAAGCTAAGCCATTTTTTTACACCACACACAATAATAAACTCAAAATGGATTAAAGACTTACATGTTAGACTCAAAACCATAAAAATCTTAGAAGAAAACATAGTAAAATATTGGACATTCCTCTTAGCAATCTTTTTTTTTCTGATATATCTCCTTGGGTAAGAGAAACAAAAGAAAGAAAAACAAATGGACTATATCAAACTAAAAAGTTTTTGCACAGCAAAGGAAACCATCAACAAAATAAAAAGACAATCCACTGAATGAGAAAACATATTTGCCAATGAAACATCTGGTAAGGGGTTAATTTCCAAAATGTACAAAGAATTTATACAACTAAAGACCAGGAAGACAGACAATCCAATTAAAAAATGGGCAAAGGGTCCGAGTAGATACTTCTCCAGAGAGGACATAGAGATCACCAGCAGGCGTATGAAAAGATGCTCAATATCACTAATCATCAGAGGAATGCAAATTAAAACCACGATGAGACATCACCTCACACCTGTCAGAATGACCATCATCTGTAAATCAACAGTTAAGTGCTGGTGAGGATGTGGAGGAGGAGGGACCCTAGTGCCCTGTTGGTGGGAATGCAGACTGGTGCAGCCACTGTATGGAGAAAGCAGTATGGAGATCCCTCAAAAAAATTAAAAAGGGAACTGCCTTATGACCCAGCAAAACCATTTCTGGGAATATATCATAAAAAACCTGTAACACTGACTTGAAAGCATATATGCACCTCTATGTTCATTGCAGCGATATTGACAATAGCCAAGATTTGGAAGTACCCAAGTGCCCATCAGTAGATGAATGTATAAAAAAGCTGTGGCACATTTACACAATGGAATACTACTTGGCTGTAAAAAAAAAGAAAGAAAAGAAAAGAAATCTTACCTTTTGCAACAACATGGAACAAGCCAGTCAGAGAAAGTCAAGACATGATCTCACTCATATGTGGAATCTAATGAACAAAATAAACTGACAAAGAAAACAGATTCATAGATACAGAGAACAGACTGAGAGCTGTCAGAGAGGAGGGAGATTGAGCAACTAGGTGGAAAAGGGGAAGGGATTAAGCAAAAAAAAAAAACTTCATATACACAGATATCAGTATGGTGATTACTAGAGGAAAATGGGGGTGGGGGAGGTGGAGGAGGGTAAAAGGGGGATAAATGGTGATGGACGGAAACTTGACTTGGGGTGATAAACAGTACAATATACAGATGATGTGTTATAGAATTGTACCCTGAAACCTATATATTTTATTAATCAGTATCATCCCAATGAACTCAATATTCAATAAAAATTTTTAAAAAGAAAAAGAAGTAAATTTACAGCTGATTGCCCCTATAACATAAGTTTTTTAAGTTCTGAAGTCAGTGTAATTGCCTCAGAACGACTTCCATTCCCTTTCACAGGGGAAGACAAACATTTAACTGCTTCACAGCTGACGGCCGTCTGCTGTGGGCCACCTCGCCAGACTTTGGTGCCACAGCAGACTATCAAACGAACAACGGAGGGTTACAACACTCTGCAGAGTGGCGTGCGTCTCGCCCAAGAAAGAGTGTTGGAGAGCAGTGACATGGGTAAGTAAGTACAGATCGAGATCAGATTCCCAAATTAGATTGACCTTGTTTTTTTTTTTTTTGCAACGGCAGCTCCCCTATCTAATTTGCATACTGTACATTATCGACCTAAATGCTAATAAAATGTGCCCTGAGCAAATGATTGCTTTGAGTAGCCAAATGATGTCTGTGAAAAAAAAAAAAAAAAACAGAGAAAGTAACAGTGGGGGAGAGCTTATATGTACACTTATTGTGGAATAAATATGTTTGCATTTTTTCCCAGGAAAATACTGGATTTTCCTTAGGAATTTTTTAATGACAAAGAGCTGTTTATATTTAGACTTCAGACTGGCTGTCTCATATCTGAGGTCACAGCAGAGGGTAGAAGACATGCTGACTGTGAATCACCCCACGGGGCTCAGCCTTGGATAGGATCACTGATGAGTCCTTCCTGAAAAACTGCTTCATAAAGAAATACGTCATCCTAAATATAGACAGGCAGTATATCATTTTCCAAAAATGACGTGGACATCTCATGCCATGCTTGAGGACAAAATTGCATGTAAACATCATACACACGTGTATTAGACATAGATGCTTAGTATGGTACAGGCTCAGGGTGCGTATTTTGTTTGTTTTACAAGGAACAAAGATCAGTAGTAAACAGAAGTCCTGGTAATTTGCATGTCTCAGACAAGAGACAGGAGGGTTCACACACCATTTCTGTTCTCTGTTGGTGGACAAGAGGTTTTCTGGTGTCATTTACTTTCCCCTATGAAATAGATTGTAATATTAATCCAAAAGATATCTTAAAGTGAGTTAGAAATTCTGTATTTTTGCTTCAAGTCCAGATGTTTTGTAAAAAAAATAGAGCTTAAGCAAAAATAATGTGTCTTTTAAATAGTTCTCCTTTCTGATGTCCAGAACTAACGAATGGGCCGCACTGTGCGAAGGAAAATTAAAAGTTCCAAAACATACTCGTTCCCTCTCGCACTGTCATCAGTGACTATGACGGGGCCAAAACATGCATCGCCTGTTTTTCTGGGACCCTTCAACAAGCAGAAGGGTCTTAGGAGTCTACAGAAGGGCTGATCATATTTCCCCGAGGCTTCTCCAGAGATCGAAAGAGTAGAGAGAAGAAAGAGAAGAAAATAATGAAGAGAAATACCAACCTCCCTTCTGTCTGGTGGGATGAGACCAACTTCTCTAAGCAATGGGTCATGATTTCAAAGTTATGAATGCCACTGTATGCTTTATCAAACTAATTTTAATAAGTTAAAAATACAACTATCAAATACAGTATAAAAACATGTCAAGGATATATTTGACTCATTAATGAGAAAACCAGCACGATGGTAAAGATGGTTCTAAGCAAAATTTAAAAGATTATGTGTATACAGTCCCCCCAAAAAAGCTGAAATCAATTTTTTAGGTTACACGAAGAATGATGTTATGTCCTGCCCAGCAACAAAGCCATAAGTTTCAGAGTCATCTTTCTATGGAACAGAAATCTTGTGCATCTTTACAGAATAAAATCTGAATATTAACCACATGTAATTTCACACAGGCTTGTCCCTAATGTATAGTAAATAGTAAATCAAAACAAAAGTACATTTGCAAAAGAATTAGATAAGAATTCAGACAATGTACTGTTACAACACCGAGAATACAACCTGTTGTGTGGTTTTTTTTGCCTATTTTCAAGATAATTTTACTAGCATCTAAGTTTTGTAGATAACTTGGATTTCCCCTCAAGAAATATTCTTTTGCTCTCTTCAAAGATGATGTAGGAAAGAAGTAGTGATTTAAATCTCTTTCGTACTCTGAGAGGTGCCTTCCGTTTTTGAAAACCCAGTTCGAGGATCCCAAGAACGCCTCACATGAGACTGAATTGCTACCCACGTTGTGCTCTCTGCACTTTTCGATGATAACAGCAGTGATCATAACTCATTTCTGTGTCTGCCGCCCTGCAAGATTGTGAGTTCTTTGATAGAGATTATATCTTGATGACTTCAGTGTCCCCAAAGCTCCTCGCATACACTATACTGAAGAACAAATTTCCTAAAATCATCAACATTGGTTGTAAACAGAGACGGACTCAAATGATTTTATATGATAATTCTTTCTTCCAGGCTACACTAACCTGCCCAAAAGATGATTAGTGAGTAGTAGATTATCAAGTGGATTGAAATAATTAGCAAAGAATTACCAAGAACTAATGCCACATAGTTCCTTCTAATACATATTAAAATGCACAGTCCATAGTCACCTTGTTTCATTTACAATATTCATAATTACACATACATAATTGGTTTAGATTTATTCTTTATTTTGCACAAAGGGCTGTTGTCAGCCACGACTGGATGTGGCGAATAGGCACTCATCTAGGATTTACAAGGCACTCATGCCTTAATTAACAGGCCTTCTAGCCAGTGAAATTTAAACTCATTTAAATTTCAATAAAATTAAATGTCCATGTTTATGCAGCCCTTTATCTAAATGCTGCCATTTGAATAGCAACATCTATTTCATTTTTCCCTTGGTTTCCCTTGATTAATCTTGTAGTAGATTGCATTGAGGCTGAATTATCCAAAAAAAAGAGTTCCAATGTCAAGTTCTTGGCATTTATTCAGCGTAGCAGTACGGAAATACTAGTTTTAGTGGTAACGGCATCTGAGCTTCCGCAAGGCTGCAGATTCCCCCAAAGATGGAAAGCAGGGCAGTTAGACTGAGCTCTCCTTTCCAAGCTCACGTCCACCCCAAATTTTATGTGACATGTCTATCAGATTGCATGAACTTCTTAGGTTGTAGACACCAGATTTACGCTATGCCAGTAAGTCCAAGACTGACTTTTAAGTGGAGCATTTAATCCATGTGCATGATTAATATGGGTCATTGTAAGCTAGCGGTCTAGTGGCCCAACATTTTTAGAAGAAACAAAGAAGAAGAAAAAAGTATCGGGGCTTTGTTGTTGAGAAATATCATGGTAGGTTTTTGCATATGTATGGATAGAAAATTATTTAGCATCCAAAAGTGAATACTAGTATGTGAGAAAGGGAGCCCACTATGCCATTGGGTCAAGGAAACGTAGTGGGACGAGCAGATGACTCTGACCTGAGTCCGAGTTCTGCCATTGACTCAGCATTGGCCGTGGAGAGGGGCAACTCGCTGTTCTACTCTGGGCAGTGCCAGCTTCTCTGCAATTACAGAGAAATTTGCACCAGATATTTCCTGATGTCTTTTTCAGTTTTAGTAACCAACCTGCATATAGGTAGGGCCACGTAAGTATAGTTTGGAGGTATTCTTTTTAAAAACAATGCTTCCTGACCTCCGTCAAAGCACTAAACCCTGAGGATTTTTCTTTCTAGATATTTATCTCAAATCCTTTCACTTCTCTCCAACCTATTGCCTCCTTCCTGGTTTAAGGTACAATGGATTGCTGCCTTAATTTGAGAAATGACCCCTGCTCTGACTCATAAATCCGTTGTTTTGTCCAGCTCCTGCACACACGCGCACACATGCACAATTCTTTACCCCACTGTAGCCAAATTATATTTTTAGGAAACAATCATTCTTTCAAATTAAATTCTTTCAAATGTAGAAGGGCCACTCCTTTCCATTTCACTTTGGATGCAGCCCAAATCCATAACATGGCTTTCCAGCTGTAACTCACTGTCTTTCTCTTCCTACTCTAGAAACCCATGACTTTTCTTAAACCCTCAGGATCGCTGGTAGTGTCCCCACATCTTTGCCAAACTAATTCCATCACCTCGCTTCCTCAGAAAAACTTCCCCTGATTTACACACACCGCATTGGATACACAGCAACCCATGTTCTTCTCCCTTACAATTTAGTACCATTATTATAATTGAATTCTTTAATATAGTATCTCCTCATATGTGTGTTCACTAGTGGATGATATGAGAGAATTAAAACAGGTCACCAATCAGTTCCTGTCCCCTGAACATTAGTTTGCTGGGAGGCACCAAGACTTGCCCACGGCCCGTGCCTGTGAGTGGAGTCCTGCTCACCACACCTGGATACTCTCACACACACGGTGCTGGCCAGCTTCCCTCTGCTCTCATATAATATTTTCTCTGCAGTCGCAGCCAGCCTTCTAGTCCGATCTGCTGGCCGCCTTTTGTTAACTGGCGCAAGCAGAACCGGAGTTTGCAGGTCTGTGTGCTATACTGCCAAGCTGGCTCATATCATTATTCCTCATCTTTCTCAAGATTATACTAGTTTCATTTAAATTCACCTCATTTCCAAAACCCTCCCTCTGGGCCAGGAGGCTGGGTTGGAGGGGCTTCCTGCCCTCCTGACTGGTGTTTGGATGGCACTGCCTGGACACCAGTGCAGAAGAGGCTCTGCTCTCGGGATCAGCCTCGGGCCCAGTCTTCTGTTCATCAGTGGGAGATGCAGTGAGTGTCAGAAAAGGAAGACCAGAGGGCTCAGTTCTCTTCCTTTTAAGCCAAATTGGCTTACTTTGTTTCAAAGGAGAAATTTTGAATACAGTCATATGTCACTGGCAGGGATACATTCTGAGAAGTGCATCCTTAAGCAATTTCCTTGTGCGAACATCATAATATGCACTTACACACACCTCAGTGGTCTCGCCCACTCCACACCTAGGCTATGATGTGGTCAACCTATCACTCCTAGGCTACAAGCCTGAACAGCAGGTCACTGTACTGAGTGCTGCAGGCAGGCGAAACACACTTGTAAATATTCATGCAGATAAGCATAGCAAAGGTGCATTAAAAATACAGTATAAAGTGCGTGTGTGCACATCAGTCCATCGCAGGTGCAGGGAGAAGGCGGTGGGGGGAGAGTGCTGATGTGGAGGAGGGAGGGAAAAAGGGAGAGAGGAAAGGAAAGGAAGGGGAAAGCAAGGAAGAACTGAGTTCAGAAGAGACCCAGAGAGATAAACAGTGGGGAAGAGTGGTGGGGGGGAGAGAATGCGAATGAGAACACAGTAGTGAACTGGGAGGAAAGGCAGATAAAGAGAAATAAAGGAATGAGAAGTGTTTGTGCGCATGAGTGTGCATGTGTGCGTGCAGGCGCAGGCCAGGTGGTGGGAGGCTCCCAGGCTTCCCTCCTTCCAGGCTCACCCCTCTTGCCACCTGCCAACTCTGGGCCCAGCCTCCAGGGGGAGCCCTTGGTGTGCAGCGTGCTGAGCCTCACCACCTATGTACATCACCCTGAGCTGGCAGTAAATTAAACATCATCGTAGTCAGGTCTGGCCCTTTCTCTCGACATCACAAACAAACTTTTTATTTATAACCCTTTGTAATCTTACGGGACCACCATCATATGTGCGCTCCATCCTTGATGGAAAAGTCTTTAATTTACTGTAGGTAAGGCTACTGGGAAGGGCAGTAAGTGTGCAAGTCGAAACAAAGAGGTAATATATCATCACTCTTTTAAAGTGGCCAGTGGTTCTTTCCTGCATAACTAAGAGGGGCCATTCCGGGGACTCTGTCCAGAACAGAGGAATCCTACTCCAAAGTGACTTCTTCCTTCTAATAAAAGAAACAACAGTAATAATGATAGCAATGATGATAGCAAAAATGAATTTAACTTCTGTCCAACCCACAATGCAAGCCCAAATGTTTCCTAATAGTTTGTCTAGGAGTCACTGGTCTTAAAGATAAAAAAGATGTCCTATTTGGAAATGAGTAAATAGATCACTGTATGGGGGGGCAGGGGGAGAATGTACATTATGTTAAGAACAAAAATGCCAAAAATGATTCCAGATGATCAAATAGAAGATCCAGAGGAAGAGTTGCCCCTTTCCTCGCTGTAATTTATGTTTGAAGTTTATCTTTAAAAGCCTCTTATTTGTTCATTTCTTCAACAAACAGCATTAAGCGCTCACTGCGCTACAAGAACCGGACTAGATCCTGGTTCAAGTATGAAAAGTCATAGCACATGTGAAAGTGTTTTGTAATGTATTATGCAAATATTATTGTTTCTATGGTCAAAGAACAAAATTCAGTGGAGCAAATTTTAAAGATCGTCTTGGTTTTACTCAGGGACTCATGAGTCAGGCAGCAGCCAACCCGGCAGCTGGAAATGAGCTCCGAGGGCTGTAGCAGTTGAGAGACTTTCACAGTCCAAAGGGGGCGGGAACAGGGAGGCCGTAGCGGGCGTTGCTGATTGGCTGGAGCAGGGTTCCTTCCCTGATACGGACCAAAGGGAAGACTTGGAGCAGGTCAGGTAACTTGTGCTGAGTGGGCAAGCACGGACTGGATGATGTATGCCTTCCCTTCCTGGGAGACCTACTTAAGTTTTGCCTTGCTGACGTGGGGCTTCCTGTGGACGACTCCAACTTGGGGCCTGATCTGGTGACGTTACACTCCAGGGATGTCCGTGACAGTGTATGTTCTGTTGTCATAACGGCTTATGGCTAAGGAGAAAGAAGGGTGGGACCTTTTGTCCTATAAGGGCACCACACAGAACCCGTCTTTAGAGTGGAAAAGTTCACTGTGGCCTACCCTCTGTAACAGCCCCAGACTCCAGTCAGCTCCCCAGCAGTGAACGTTGACAGATGCCCCCGTGTGGAAGGTGCAGCTGCATCTCAGCAGGCAGCAAAGCTGCCGCAGCGGGCAGCGCCCCTGGAGGGGGACCAGCCTGCTTACAGTGACTGCAGGGCGATCCTCCCAGTAAAACCTCGTGCTGCCATTTTGATAGAATTTCGTACATATTGTTTGGATTTCACCTATGAGTGTAACATTGCCAGTGGGGAATTGGGGTCATCTAATTTGAAGTATGAAATTTTCTTTGATGCTTACTTGTGGTTAGTGCACAAACGCCAAGTTCTGTGGCCCATTCTACACCATTCTACCTATACTGTGACGATTGATGTTTTCTTTATTTTATGAAAGGAAGGGATGAAGAAAGCCAAAATTATCTGTGGATTCCCTCATCCCCCATGTTCATTGCAAATATTCTAATCACCTCCAAAAGACGCCATTTTAATCAAATAACCACATGAAGTGAAACTACATGAGCAAGGAGAAAAGAAAGATACTTAGGGCTTTTTCAGAGCATGGATGAAAAATGCAAAAGTCACATTTTTCTAGCTCATCCATTCATTCTACAAACACATACTGAGTGTCTGCTACTTGTGAGGCCCTGATCTGGCCCTCAGGATAAATTGGTGAATGAAAAATACACTCATACAAAAGGCACTTATGTACCAGCTGAGAAGGAAAGACAATAAAAAATGAACACTAAATACATTACAGAATTGTATTAATATGTGTAATTAATACTAGCAGTTTCAAAGTAAACACCTCACTATCTCAGTGGCTGAACCAGGAAAATTTTCCTTTCCCTCTTGTCACAGTCTGTTAGGTGCTGGGTGGCCACTCCAACTGTGAAAGCGACATCTACAGTCACTGTGCCAAGACACCGAAGAAGAGAGAGAGGAGGCGAAGGCTGTGTTGGCTAAAAAATGGCACATGCTACTCTACTTACGTTTGGCCAAGCTGGTCATATGTCCTTACACTAATTGCTTGGAAGCTGGGAAATATAGGGTAGTGCGGACTTACCTGATGAGCACTGCAAGTACATCTCTGCCGGAATATGTTAGAAGGTTAAACAAACGCAATGAAAAAAAGAAGAAACAGTGAAAGGGGGTTTTGGGGGTGTGGGAGTGCTGAGTGGGGAGTAGGTTGCAATTTTAGGTGGGATGGTTAGGAAAGACCTCAGTCATCAGGTGACTTGCAAAAAAAGATCTGTGAGTTGGGGAACTTTCCATGTACCTTTTTGAGAGAAGAGATTTTTAGGTAGAGGAAATAGCCAAAGCAACAGTCAAGGCGAGAGTGAGTTTGCTTGTTGAAGGAGCATCCAAGAGGTTCCTGTGGTCAGAACAGACTGAGAGAGGTTGTGGGGGAGGGGACCAGGCTAGAGAAAGGCTTGTAGTGCACTCTAGGAAATTTAGACTTCACTCCAAAATGGAGAGCTTTTGCAGGACAGTAAACAAAGGAGTAACATGATTTACATTTTAAATAATTGCTCTGTCTGGTGTGTTGAAGATAGGCTGTATTGTGTAAGAAGGGTTGTATTGTAATAGGTTGTGAGGCAAGAGATAGTCAGGACACTCCAGAGGCCCCGCAGGGCTAAGATAAAAACATCCATACATGACAAAGACCCACTAAGACCAGTTGTTCCTGTTTTCTGGGATAACTCTGAATCATGGAATGCACCTGCTCACTACCCCGATTCAGTATAATAGCATTATAATGAATTAACACTGTGGGATTCCCTTCTCCAGTAGTCAGTCAAGAAAATCTTGGGAAACCACACATGCGCAGTAGCTTTGAAATGTAACTCCTTGTACCTGCGCGGAAAAAAAAAAGCCTGCCAAAGACTAGCCAGGAAGCTTCTGCCCTATAAGAATGGCATCCCTCCAGCCCATGGCAGCAATCTCGGCTCAGAGCTGGCCTGCTCCCATATTCTGTGGAGTGTACTATCACTTAATAAATCTTCCCTCTTTCTTTATGCTATAAAACTCTGTGTGTTCGGTTCAATTCTTTGTCCTCGATCGCTAAGAACCTGGTTACCTGTGCACACCTGTGACAGTTGTATTGTGTAAGGGTAGGGAGATCCCTGGAAAAATCCAAGATAAGTAATGATGTCTCCAGCCGGGGGGGGGGGGGAGAGCCAGGAGGACTCTGTGTGTATGTTGGAGTCAAAGCAGCAGAATTTCCCAGCAGATGGGGATGTAAGAGATGGAGAAGAGTCGCGGGCTGATGCCAAGACTCTGACCTGAGCGACTGGCGGGACAGAGTTGCTATGAAACCAGATAATGAATGGCAGTCTGGATCTTACCTAATGAAAACATGAAGCTCATATATTCAAGTTTGGATATATAAGGACTGAGTTAATTACAGAGATCTAGGTTTAAAATATAGCCTGGAAAATTAATGCCATACAGGTGGCATTTAAGCAATGAGATTGGATGGCCAGAGTGTGAGCATAAAGATGAGAGATTGAGCCGGAGGCATTTCAGTATGAAGAGGTCAGGCAGAAATGGAAGGGAAAAAAAAAGAAAAACAGAGGAGGGTCAATCAGTGATGTGGAAAAGAAACCAAGAGATTGTGGTATTCTGGAATTCCAGAAACCCAGTAAACAAAAAATAAAACCAGGAGGAGGAGTAATTAACTGTGTCAAATGCTGTTGGTTTGTCAAATAAGGCAGGAACTGATTACTGGCCATTGAATCTATCAATAAGGAAGCAATCGGAGACCTTGGGAAGAGAATTTTCGGTGGAAAGAAAGAGAACTTTGAGTGAAGAGGTGGGGCCAAAGGCCACTTTGAGTCACGAGAGAACAGAGGAGGGAGGGAGAAGTTGGACCAAGTGGGGATAAGAACTCATAGAAATTTTCTTGCCAATTGCAGCAAACAAAGGAATGGGGCATTTGCAAAGGGAAATTGGGGTAAAGGCAAGGACTTTAAAGATAGAAAATTAGTCTCATCTTTATATGTTGATTTGAATGTTCCAACAAACAGAAAAATAATGTGAGAAAGAGAGGTGAAAACAGAAAGTGTCTGTAAGCAAGAAGAATAGGGTCCAGGGTAGAAGTTGAAGGATTAGCCTTAGAAAGGAGCCTGGATTGGGAAAAGAAAATTCGTAAATGGCTCTGTAAGGCAGAATAATGAGAGAGGTTGAATTAGTTGTCTAGGCGAGGACCCAGCCCCCTCCCATCCGGCGTCTGGCAGAGTCCTAGTCACTCCTTCTCCCAGAGTTCTGGAAGTTCTCAGAATGGACAATGCCACCGCCTCCCTTCAACTCTCCTTCCTGGGACCTCCGCAGCCCCTCCACTGTGCCGAGGGGTGCTGCTCCCCAGGCCTCGCATCACCCCACTACCCAGGCAGCGTGGAAGCCGAAAGCTAAAGAACAACGACAAAGCAAACCACCTTGTGAAGACGGGGGAGGAGCATCCTTGGTTGGGAAGACACCTGCAAAAGCTCAGGACCCAAGGAACATCTGACACCTTGGGAGGCTGAGTCACACTGTGCTAACCACAGCACACATCTGAGGGTCACTGCCTCTTTTTCATTGCCCGTGAGTCACTCTTTAGTAACTGTTCCCTAAAGTTACATAGAATCTATAATCTTACTCTTTCAGATCCCAGAATTCACCACCTAATGTTCTCCTCTTTGAAACGTGGACATTCGCAGGATTGTGAGGTCCTCAGATAACCTGCACAGGACGCAGCTCTGTTTACAAAATGCTTCTGATTTCTGCAACGCCATTGCTCCAAGTCCTGAACTCATTAAAATGCTAAGAATCCTGTTAATATTTTATTTAATTATTAATAAACTTATAACTAACCAAAGTAAATAAATAAAGATGGACCAAATATGTAACCAAAGTCTATTAAAATTCAAAGTCTATGTTTTCCCACTAAAAAAACCATAGGTTCTCATTGAGCAATAGAAATGATTTAATTTCACCCAGACTTTGATACAATTCTCCCTGACGTTGAATTCTTTAGTTCCCAAAACTTATAAAAACTGCCAAACTATCCAGCCTCATCTACTAAAATATGGAGTGAATTTTTCCCTAAAATTATTCCCTAGAAAAGCAGTCACCTTACATTTGAGTTTTAACATAGTCTGTTACATCGCAGAGTACACTGTCATTTACATTATTTTGAATAGTGAAAGTACTGCTTGGAGAAAGGACCTTAGCCTGAAACAAGCTTTTAGTTTTGAGGGCTATGGCTGTCTGGTAGAATCTGTGGTTTAAAAGAGGGGGGGAAAGGTAGCAAAGAAATATAATGCTCATTTAGAAATCATTTCTGTGGGGATGTCTCCATATCCCGTTCTGGATTTTGCATTAGTTAGGGCAATGCTAGATTCTGTATACGTCCCAAATAACTTCCCAATCCCAAAGTTCTCATTGTTCAACACAATGACAGTTTAGTGTTAGATTAATAACAACGTGGAGTCTTTCTCAGGTGACCAGAGACCTTCCTGCAGCAGTGATTCTAGTACCCACATTCCTCCTGTTTGATGCCCCCAGCAACCTCTGGGGCCGGGACAGCAGAGCCCTGCCCTTGGCACACGCCCTTGTGGATGTGTTGTCTGTCTGCTTTCCTAACACAGCAGCAAGATTGAGCACTTGCAACAGAGACCACAGAGCCAAAAATGCCCAGAACATCACCATCTGGCCCTTTACAAGTCCACGCCTAGGGAGAGTGAGGTCCAGGCGCTTCCCTTCCTGAGTCCCACCCAGGCGCAGGTGGCCCCTGCTGGTATTTGGCAACCTAGTCACAAGGCACTGACTGCCTCATTAGGAGGGGCTTGGGAATCGTGATATTAGCCAGAAAGCTACTTTCTAGTGATAATTCTAAACAGTGCAAGGTAAAGCACACATTTGGGGTGGCTACCTCGCTGTTTTAGCTGCAGTTGTGACTTTAAACAAGCCTTTTAAAGCTCTATTGAAAAAGCAATAGAAATCACATACATGCACCCTCAGGATGAATAAAAAACCAAATGTCCTAAAGCTGGGACTTGAGATAAAATTTCCAGCGACAGCACCATACCCAGATATAAAAATTGCAATATTGCACACTGGACAGCAAGATGAAGTGGTATGAAAAAAAAGAAACTGGATTAGATGGTTCAAAATGTTTTAGTGCCAGTAAAGGCACTGGTACAAAAGCACATGTGCAGAGTTTGATTAAAAGTATTTTATAGCTCTGGCTGGGAGGTTCAGTTGGCTGGAGTGTCGTTCCATACACCAAAAGTTTGCGGGTTTGACTCCCAGTCAGGGCACATACCTAGTTGTGGGTTCAGTCCCTGGTTGAGGCATGTACAGAGGCAGCCAATGGATGTTTCACTCTCACATCAGGGTATCTCTCTCTTTCTCTTTCTTTCTTTCTCTTTATCTTCCCCTCTCTCTAAAAACATATCCCTGGGTGAGGATTAAAATAATATTTTACAAACATAAGTGTAAAAATACACTTTTATACCTCATGTACCTTAAATGCTCAATTAAATTTAAAAAAATGAAATATATAGATATTTGACTATGTCATCCACACACCTAAAACTTGACCTATTTGTCATGCAAGGTACATATTGACTGACAGTACCAATGCCATGTGGTGCAGCAATGAGTTCTGATGGACACACCAGTGAGGAGCAGGAGGGAGGACAGGACCCCCTAAACTCCCATTGTTGTGGGATTCTCCCAAACTCCCCGTGCAGGGTGTGTGCCCCCATGCACAGAGCTGAGTGTTCATGAAAAGCTCTTCAAGTACTGACTCCATGGAGCTTCAAATATTGTAGGCTAACCAGAGAAGGGGACTATCGAGTCTTCTTTGAAACCAGACAATGAGGGATCTCCAGACCAGGAAACACCCCTCGGTTGCCTCCTGAGATCACCTAAAGAATGAGCATGTTATTAGGGAAATAGCCCTAGGCTTTGATGTCAGATTACAAAAGTTGTGTCGGGGTAGACATCCCAGGGCCTTATCTCAGAACCCAAAGCGGTGCCTGTCCCCAGTGCTCCTGTTAACCAAAAGCTTTTGCTGGTTGATAAGGTCATTGAGAAGATAGAAGGCTTACCATACACTTGAGTTTGCATGGTCTGTATACAATGGAGGTTTTCTTACCAATGCAGGAATTTGAAAATTAAACATTTTTTTATGAAAGTCGAGGTCAGAATTTTGGTGGAAAGGATTACAGTGCCTTATTATTCTAAAATTTCTGACTGCTGTCTTTAATTTACACTAACTCTTTTTCCCGTCATTTCAAGTGCAAGTTAGAATGGCAACTAGTTTTTTATTGTTCTACCTTCTCTTTTAATATTTTTGCTATAATTCTGTGCCCGAGTGACTTCTTTTCTTAGGTTGTGATGGGACATAGCTAATTAGTAGCCATTCTTAGGTAGGAGCTGCCCGTGATGGTGTTGAGGAATGCTGAGAAAGGGATGGAGCTGTAACTGGCAGGGACATCTCCAGCGGGGGCATTCAGGGGTTTTCCTGTCTGGAATGTTAATAGAGGTGCCTAAGCCGTTAATGGGCCTGACCAGGCTATGTAAATAGCAGACAAATGTTTAGATAAGCCATTTGTTAACCTTTGAATCCTGGGACCTCTAAATCCTTATACCAGCCTGGTGCCTTGTTTCTGACATTCTGTTTCTGATATATTGATGAAACCCTATAAATACTGTGGAGAAACAAAGAACGGGCCCAGAATTTGGACCTTGTCTCCTCTGGGTCCGCATGCGTGAATAAACCCCACTTCGTAAACTCCCAGGCCGTCTGAGTCGTGTTTTCCGTAACAAGGTGATGGTAGCTCCACTTTCAGGAATTACGAGGAAAAGAAGTCAGAGCAGCAGTTTATTAACCCAGGCATATGTTCTCCGGGCCCTAAAACATAGGGTTTCGTGCTCTGATTTTTATATCTCAGTGAAGTAAATTAAAGAAATAGTTGTTTCACAGTGGTTTCTAAGACTGATACAAAGGACTCTCTAGGCCCCACTTGACCCCCTGGATCCTTGTGCCATCACAAAGCACTTCACAAACAGAGGCCATCACGTTTTTCATCTTCCGCAAAGGCTCTTTCTCCCTTCCGAGTCCCCTCTTCAGTTTCAAGACAAAGTTGGTGCAGCTGCCAAAACTCTTTGCAGTATCTTACTTGTTTTTTAACGTACGAAAAGATTCTTGTTGGCTTTGACTCTCATCAAGATCTCAAATTCCAGAATGATTTCAGAAACTTCTGGTACCACTGCTCTTATAATAAGAATGTAGACTGAAAGAAAACCAACACTCACTGAGCACCCACCACTGTCATTTCTTCAGCTAAGCATTTATGTGCATTGGTACTCCTTTCCTCATGACACAGTTATAAGGGGTATATTGTTATTGTCATTTACAAATAGGAAAGGTCAGACTCGTGTTGGTGAAGTATATACCAGAGTTAGGATTTGAACCCAGGACAAGAGCACTTTTCAAAATATAGCCGCAATATGGGTGATTTCTGTCCTCAACGCCCTCGGGTCCTACTACAGACTCCTAGGAATGAAAATGTGCTTGACCTACACAGTGAGCTGTGGTCAAGGGGACAAGGCTCATAGGACAGCCACAGATGCTGGGGCTGCCCCCTGCCTACCCGCAGCAGTCCAGAAGGGTTGAGGCAGGTGGCCCTCCAGGAAGTCATCGAGAGGAGCCTGCTACACACGCTTCAGTATGCTCCCTCAGGCTGATAAGAATAGCCTGCAATACTAATCAGCCTGGTCTAGATCTTCTGTCTTTTTTCCAGTGCTCAGTACATCACATTTCACTTTCCAACTCCACTGCTTCTCAACACAGAGCGAGTTCTCTCTCTGCTCCTCTGTCCTTCCTGGATCCCACTGCTAAACTCAGTTACTGTCCTGGGACTAGCCAAGGGCATTTCCTCTAGCCATGGCTATTAATGAATCTTTTAAAGGGCTCTTCTCTTTCTTAACCTGGGGGCAGCCTTGTCATCAAGCCATAGTAGCCTTTACACCAGTGACCTCCTAAAACAAAAAGAAATTTGGCTCTTTACAAGAAGTCAGTAAGTTATACTTAGTTTACCCACTAAAAATTGCCTCCTCAAAATGATTTACTGAGCAGTCTCGAACAGCGCATCAGCAGGAATTCACGACACAAGCTTGCCACACCAGAGTCCCAGCTAGGAGCCTGCTCACCGTCTATTCTCCAAATAGGAAGCGCTCTCGCATAATGCCGATGTCCCCCGTTATTTTCTTATTATATAAGGTGGTATAAAGTGATCTAATACATAACACATAAAGCACTGAAGAAATACTTGTAGATTTGATTTGAGCTCCTCTGGAGGAGATTATGTATTATTGAAAATAACAGCATAAAAATAACATTGCTTAAAAATTATATCACTTCTTTACAAAGTATTTTTTATTTATGTATGTGTGTATACATATGCATATATACATATACAAAACACATTCAAATATATATAATGTTCCCTTGTGTTTATATATTTCATTTATATATACACACAGACATATATGCTATCCCTTCTCTAGCCTTATATAAAAGTAACCTCCATGATTTACCTTTAACAAATTTATTTTGTATTCATATCCATGTTATTTATTTTAATGCCTTGGAAGTCTTCTGAGATTTCAAGTAGTGTAACTCTGAAACACCCTTTACTTCAAAATAAAAAGCATATCTTTGGAGCTCAAATATCAAGAATATAATCATATGCAAATTTCAAGTTGGGAACAAGCTTAAATAAATCTGCCACCACATTTAGCCAGTTTGTAGAATGATAAAAGCACTATCAGGGTGGGGGAGGGCCAGCATGCAGGTGGAAGTTGCTCACAATCTTTGAAAAATACCTGCCTAACCGGATCGCTCATTCACAGCCCAGGACGGACAGAGTGCTTGCTCTCGTGGAAAGGAAAGCGCTTTGGATGGCAGGAGGGAGGCTCAGCCCGTGGCACAGCCAGAATAGGCTGCTATCCAAGACTGTCTACCCCACCGAAGGGCCCGAGACGTACTAAAACCTGAGTTAGGCCTTTGGGGAGAATTTGATGTGCTTGTTAAGAAATTAGATAGCACAACTGAGCTAGGACTAATTATTTTCCCTTAATGATGAAGCATTTTCTCTTTGTACATTCATGCCCCACTAGAAGGATTTACAATGGCATTTATTGCCAACTCTTTTGAATTTGGATCCTCTTCAAATTTGCTTTCTGGAACATTTAGCTTTGTCTTGAAAACCAAATAACATGAAGGACATAATAGCACAAAGGACTTAGGGAAGAAAGCTGGCACAAGGTGAGGCCGTAGATTGCTTGGACATCGTGTGATGTGAAATAAAAGTTTTGTCCATCGTTTCCAGCTTCAATCATCCCTTATAGCCTCCCCTCTGCGCCCACACACACGTCTCCTGTGCACTCGGGAAGTCTGCAGTTAAAGGGATGCAACTAATTTAAAAAGTAAGGTTAGAATTTGGAAGATAATAAAAGCAACCTAAACCTGTTTATTCCCTTCCAAAGAGTTTTCCTGTGTTCCTCAGCCCCGTTGCTAGACAGCATCTTAGCTCCGCCTTTATCAATAGTATTTAGATTAATTGTAGCAGGTTGCTAACTCTTCCCTCTTTTTCAAGTTTCTTTTGTCAGGATCTTTCATGCTTCCAGCTGTTATCTTCCCCAAATCACTGTGCTTAGCCCATCACTGCCAGGGCACGAACCAATTATTTAATATGTAAACTCAAATTCCTTTTTTCCATGTAGTCTCTATTTTCATGAGCTTATGACATTTCTTTTCCATAGCAGAAATTCTCTTTTCTAGTCCAGCAGGCCCTATTGTTTGTCACACTCAGTTTGCTCAGGAGTTTGTGTTGTCACCTCTGCCCAGAACACTCTTTTTCTCTTTACTTTTCTCGTCTAAATCCCACATATTCTCCAAGGCCAGGTTCACTTCTCATCCTCTCTACAATGTTCGATCCTAATTTGATGGATGATTCAAGTTCCTAAATCGCTAACCTACCTAAGACACAGGGAAGAAGGTTTCTTGCCTAGGACCTTAAGCTCTAGATGTTCTGCGTATCACACACGTGTGCACACGCACATCCACACACACACAGACACACACACTCCATTCACCAAAGAACACATGAATACCTCTGTTCCCAGAACCCAGGCGTTAGCACCAGCACACGCCCACCTGTAACCGAAACATCTGCTTTCATAACTAACACTGTTCAGGCCCTAGAGATATTCTCCACCGTTTTTTCTTTACAGCGCACTCAGCTATTGATGAATATTTTAAACGATTCAAGTTGTGCGGCAGCCAGTGTATGATACGAACACTGCGTTAGAGCACAGGGGCGAGATGTGCTTTGATAAGAGACGGGAGAAGTGAACTTGCAAAACTCTTTCTCGCGATTTGCAAGCTCCCAGTGAAGTCTTGCGTATCAAACGTCATTTCCCAGGACGACCACGTGTCCATTTCCTTGCTTCAGGTTCCGAGCAGATATGTACTGTGCAAGTAAATATTCATGATTGAGAATGGCTCTTGCTACAATTACCAAGAGTGACTAGAGACATTGTGCAATGTTAAAAGTTTATATTCTTCTTAAACGTGTTTATTTTTGAAAATTATATTTTTATTCCCAGTTAGGGCAAATGCCTAGGTTGCAGGCCATGTCCCCCAGCAACCGCATATTGATGTCTCTCTCCCTCTCTCTCTCTCTCTCTCTCTATCTCTCTCTCTCCCCCTCCCTTCCCTCTCTAAAAAAAATAAAAATAAATAAAATCTTTAAAAAAAAAGAAAGAAAATTATATTTTTATAGAATGTATGAAATAAGAGACAAATTCTTTCCATGGACAACTAGGAGAACACTATATACTATAATTAAAAGTATTCAACAAAATTTAATATCTAAAATATATATTAACATTTTAGCTTTACTTAAACGCTGATATTTTTGTATTAATGATAATTTGTAAAATCTGTGTTATCCATTAAAATAGGTAATTTTGAATGTGTTAGGATAAAATATCTTACTGAAAAAATTGACATATTCTACTTTAGTAAAAATATTTTTTAATTCATTACACTAATACGATTATATTTACTTGTGTTTAAAGTAATTATTTTAATAAGAAAAACATGAAAATATTAACTGTGAATTTTGGTAGTTTTTATTCATTTTGTTGAAATGCAGGAAATAAAGGTAAATCTTATAAAATAAGTATATAATAGATTATAAATCATAGGTATATTTATTTTATTATCCTGTAAATATTAACCAGACTATCCAAAGAACACTTAGAGACACTCACTAATAACTTAAACCAGTCATCATTGGTATTTTTTGTCAACTTTCAATCATGTGAAAACTGAAAGCTTGACACAAATGTTTTGATACCATCATTATAAAAAAAATTTGCCAATGAAGGTGGAAAAATGCGTCCTATTAAATTGTTTGTTTGTTTTTTGTTATTTTAAAAAATTTAACCTATAAATATGTAGAACTTCATTTGTCATTCCTGCTTCAAAACTTACAATTATTGTACCTGGCCATAAAACCATGAACCCAAACCGAAATCTCCCACTGTTTCCTTCCCTATCATCGCTCCCCCTTGAGGTGAGTGTGCTGCGCTCCTTCCCACTGAACCGTCAGTTAAAGCGCAGAGTCCGTGCCTCTCTCCCTTCTCTGTCTCTCCTGGTACCCATCACTATGGTGAGCAATAAGCTGACCCTTAAGTCCCTGCCAGTTGAGTAGAAAAAAGATGAGAGAAAAAAATGATAAATAACCAGTGTTCCCAAGCTGAGTCGTGGATGCAGGTTGAAGGCGATGGCAGAGAGGTTGTGTCCAGCCAAGAGGACGACAGCATCCCGTGGGGCATAAAAACAGCATGCGGAGCAACAGGAGGCTGCTTCAGTGAGGTTTCTGTAGTTCCCTCCTGGCAGAAAGCTGCCAGGCAAGAGCCTTCCTGAAGCAAAGGCAGAGGTTTACAGTTGCACAGCCACACTCAGTGGTGTTGATATGGAAATGAGGGGCATATGAAGTGAATTCTTAGAAAGCAAGTCTGCAGTCAGTCTTTTTTGTTGCCCGACTTTGCAACCATGTGAAAACCTTTCATCTCAGAGCTTCAGTGAGTTCGCTCAGAATCAATTTTTGTGAAATCAGAATTAAAAAACTGCCCCCTACCTACTTTCACTGAAGAGAAAGGACATGATATTTAAAAGTAAACTGACATTTAATGAAAGCCAGTTTGCTATTAACTCATAGCTTTCTTTGTTAAAAATTTAAGCAAATACTGAAATTATTATTTTACAAAGACATTTTGGTTTCACTAGTTTGAAAATTATCATTGAACAGCTGCAAAATAGTTCAGTTAACAAGATTCCGTGTGTGTGGAGAGCCAACCACTGCGAAGTATGTATTGTGAAATTCCTGAATGAAAACTGGCTTATTGCTCTAGTTGGGCATTTTATTTTCTTTATCCTCCCCCAAGGACATGCTGACTGACTTTTTAATAGTTCATTCTTATTGTATTTTTTCATTACATTTATCCCCCTTATACTCTCTTCTACCTTGCTTATTGATTTTAGAGAGAGGGAGAGAAACATCCATGTGAGAAAGAAACATTGACTGGTTGTGTCTTGCTTGCACCCTGACAGGGGACAAAAACCGCAACCTGGCCATGTGCCCTGACTGGGAATTGAACCCATGACCTTTCAGTTTATGGAATGGTGCTCCACCCAACTGAGCCCTACCAGTCAGGGCATCTCCTTACAGTTTTGACTTGCATTTTCCTGTTGATTAATGATGTCGAGCATCTTTTGATGAGTCTGTTGGCCATTTTGATGTCCTCTTTGGAGAAATGTCTATTTAGTTCCCCTCTGTATTTTTAATCAGTTTTTTTCTTTTCTGTTATTCAGTTGTTTGAGCTTTTTATATATTTTGGATAACTTTTGCAAACTATCTAATATATAGCTTGCAAAATTTTTATCCCATTCTGTAGGTTGTCTTTTATTTGTTTCTTTGGCTGTGCAGAAGCTTTTGAGTTTGATGTAGCCCATCTGATGATATTTTCTTTTGTTGTTTGCTTTCAGCATCACACCCAAAAAGTTGTTTCCAAAACCATTTCAATGAGTTTCTTCTTTGTGTTTTTCCCTAAGAACTTTTTTGGTATCAAGTCTTATGTTTAAGTCTTTGATCCATTTCAAGTAAGTTTTCATGAGTGGTGTGAGTTAGAGGTACAATTTCATTGTTCTGTAGCTATTTCTCCAGCTTCCTCCACGTGTTGAAGAGACTGTCCTTTCCTCACTGGGTATTCTTGGCTCCCTCGTCAAGTATTAGTTGACCATATACTGGTGTTTAATCTGGTCCCTGTCTTCTGTTCCATTGGTCAGTGTGTCTGTTATTGTGCCAGTACTATAGCATTTCCATTACTCTGACTATAGAGTAGTTTGCTCAAGATTGCTTTGACTATTCGAGGTCTTTTGTGGTTTTATACATATTTTAGGATTAGTTCTTTTATTTCTGTGAAGAATGCCTCTGGTATTCTGATAGGGATTGTGTTGAATTTGTAAATGGCTTTGAATAGTATACTCATTTTTACAGATTGGTTCTTACAATTCATTACTGTGGAATGTCTTTCCATTTCTTTGTGTCTTCGGTTTTTATTTTCAGCAAAATTTTGTATTTTTTATTGTATAGATCTTTTGCTTCCTTGATTACATTGATTTCTGGGTGTTTTATTGTTTTTGATGCTACTATGAATAAAATGGTTTTCTTTCTTTCTTTTTCAGATGTTTCATTATGGGTATAAAGGAGTGCAATTGATTTCTGCACATTGGTTTTGTGTCCCGCCACTTTACTGAAATCCGTGATTAATTCCAGCAGAAATTTGGGAGGATTTTCCTTTAGGATCAAATCATCAGCAAATAAGGACAATTTTAGGTCTTCCTTTTCAGTTTGGATGCCTTGTAGTTCTTTCTGTGTCTTGCCTAATTGCTCTAGCCAGGACTCTCGGTACTGCATCGCATAGGAGTGGTTAGAGGATGCATCTTTGCCTTGTTCCCAATCTTACGAAAACACAGTTGATTTTTTTTTCTTCTATCGAGTAGAATGTTAGCGGGGAGTTTGTCATATAGGCCCTTTCTTATGTTGTGGCATGTTCCTTCTATCCCCAATCTGTTAAGTGTTTTTATTGTGAAAGGATGTATTTTGTCAAGTGTATTTTGTCAAATGCTTTCTCTGTAACTACAGAG
Organism: Tonatia bakeri; assembly: GCA_004024845.1. Classification (NCBI taxonomy): domain Eukaryota; kingdom Metazoa; phylum Chordata; class Mammalia; order Chiroptera; family Phyllostomidae; genus Tonatia; species Tonatia bakeri. Next base: position 11,944 of record PVIA01008459.1, on the reverse strand, counting down.
ATGATGTTATTTTTATATTTCATTTTATTGGTGTGATATGTTACATTTATTGATATGTGTATATTGAACCATCTCTACATCCCAGGAATAAATCCCCCTTGGTCATGGTATATAATCTTCTTAATGTGTTGTATTCAGACTGCTAATATTGTGTTGAGAATTTTTGCAGCTGTATTCATTAGGGATCATAGTCTGTAACTTTTATAGTTTCTGTAGTTTTCTTGTGGTATCCTTATCTGATTTTAGTATCAAAATAATGCTGATCTCATAGAATAAGTTTGAAAGTGTTCCCTCCTCCTCAACATTTTGTGAGAGTTTGAAGAGAGTTGAAACGAACTCTTTTTTAAATGTTTGGTAGAACTCTTCAGAGAAGCAATGTGGTCCCGGAGTTTTCTGTGTTGGAAGTTTATGATTCCTGATTCAATCTCTTTCCTCATTATTGATCTCTTCAAATTTCCTATTTTTTTCTGTCTGTCTTGGTAGGTTGTATGTTTCTGGAGATGTACGTGTTTCTTCTAGGTAATATAGTTTGTTGGCGTATAATTATTCATAGCAGTCTTTTATGATTCTTTGTATTTCTGTAGTATCAACTATAATGTCTCCTCTTTCCATTCTAATTTTATTTGTGTCTTCTCTCTTTTTTCTTAATTTATATAGCTTAGCTTTTGCCAATTTTATTTGTATTTTCAAAGAACCATCTCTAAATTTCATATCCTATTGTTTTCCTGGTCTCTATTACATATATTTCTGTGCTGATCCTTATTATTTTCTTCCATTTGTTAACCTTGGGCATAATTTATTATTTTTATAGTTCCTTGAGGTATAAAATTATATTGTTTATTTGAGATATAATTTCTTAATATATATGCTGTTATAAACTTTCCTCTCAGAAGTGCTTTTACTGCATCCCATAATATTTTATATGATGTATTTCCATCTTCATTTGTTTTGAGATTTCTTACTATTTTTGTTTGATTCAATGGTTGCTTAGAAATGTATTGTTTAGTTTCCACATATTTGTAGAAACTCTCACTTTCCTCTTGTTGTTGATTTGTAATTTCATACCATTATGATCAGAGAACATAGTTGATATCATTTTAGTCTTCCTAAATTTGCTAAATTTTTTATGGCCTAACATATAATCTATCCTAGAAAAATTTCTCTGTGCACTTGAGAATAAGGTATATTCTACTGCTGATGGATGGGATGTTCTTTTAAAAGGACAGCAGGGGAAGCCTAGCCCAGGGTGTCAAAGCCCGAGTAGAGTGGTGAGGGCAGTCCCGAGGGGGAAGAGGCAGTGGCAATGGCAGAAGACTAGTTATGGGATGTGGGGAGCAGTTTCAGTCAAAAAAGTAAACATATTAAGTATAACGGGAGGCAGTTGCTCACCATCAGAGTGGAACAACCATAAGGCAAAAGGAAAAAAAGTCAACTAAACTCTGTGGCATTGGGTTAAAATTGAAGATATTTCTGTGAGTACATGCTTTTCAATATGCAGATGGAAACACACAGAGATGAACACAGATAAAATGTGTCTGGGCATGCACACACATTCATACGCGTGTTCCTTAGTCTGTCCAGCAATGTCCCAGTAGCAGTGAGCACACCCGGCGCCAGATCTCCGTCTCAGCGCACAATTCTCCCACCATCCGCCAAGGAGACCGCTCTCCTTGGGGAAATGGTTGATGCCAGAGCTTGTGCAGGGAATATGTAAAATGACCCTTGAAATTCTTGCTGTGCCGGAAGTAAGGAACTGCTTGGAGAGAGATAGATACATACCAGAAGGGCACAGAAGGAGGCTATTAACAGACAACTCTGAGAATTTGAACATGAAAATAAGTGATAATATTGAATTATAACCCACTCCCAAAATTGGAAACTGTGAATTTACACTGATAGATATAAATAATGGTTTTTATATCTATCTATAAATGATTTTTATATACCAAAAAGGTTTGGTGGGGAACAGGATATTTTCAGTCTCAAAGTAACTTCTCATAAAATACTACTTCATTACAAATGAAGGAGAGTATTTTTACAGAGAAGATTGGCAGGCACCACCTAAATCAAGCGATCCCATGTATGCCTGGTGATGAGACAGTCAGAATTGTGTGCTCCTTAGTAGAGAAAGAACACACTATCACCTCCGTGATATCGTTGCCAAAGATACATACACCAACCACCATCGTGAGAAGCATCAAGAAAACCCAAATTAAAATAATTCTCCTGTAATCTCCAAAGTGTCAGATTACAATATTGAGGAAAACGTTCGGATTTAAGGAGAGTGAGGAAGCATAAAGCCGACCCTGGGATGTTGTTACAAAGGACGTGGTTGGTGCGGTCGGCAAAGGTTCCCATGGACCTAGGAGGAGGTGGTCCTAGCACGCTCTTTATAGCTTCACCCCAGGGGTGTCCGTATGGTACATGGGCAGGAGGGCTTCCTGCTCTGTAGGGAGAGCACTCTATCATTTTTAGGAGTGATGGGCCATCAATCCAGCAATTACTTTCAAGTGATTTAAGAATGAAAATGAGCTTTCTTTGTAGTATCCCTGCCTCTTTTTCCTTAGCCTGGGATTGTCCAAAAAATAAAATCTGAACCTGAGCTTATAACGTTCTCCTTAAGAGATAAATACAAAATAATCTGAGAGAAGACCTAAACTAAATTATCAGAATTCTATTCCCTCGCCTGGTTTTATTCCCATTTTTCATTTAGATAATGTGATCAGAGCCCACCTTGTAAATTTATATAGTAAGTTATTACTGATACAATATGGAAAAGTCAGGCAGACTCAATGACACCAACCTCCTGGAGTGCCTAAATTTCTCTAAGTGGAGAGTCTTTCCCATGGGCTAAGATAAGCTTTTAACAGGGCTGTGATAGAATATAATTTTCTGGATGCCACATGAAGAATTACTGAGAGGAAAGCACACATAAAAAACATATGGGCAAGATGGCCTCATCTAATCTTTTTCTTTTTCCAAACTTATATTGAGGATATGAGGAACTAAAAGGAAACGCCACATCCCAGGATAGAAACTGAGCCACGGTGTGGCCGGGCCAAAGTCTGTGAACAGAATAGAGCCGTCAGTGCAGCCAGAGACCCATTCAATCAGCTTGGCCAGGAAGATAGTCGGTCCAGGTGAACAACTGGTCTGGGACCGGGAGGGTCAGAATCACCCACGGCCATAAATTGATTTTACTTAAGAAATAAAATAAACCGTAAAGTGGGTGATAAGCATGAAGATCAGCTAGCCAAATGCAGTTTGCAAGCCAGAGAACCAAAAGTAGAAAAATGGATTTCAAAAGCAAGTACATAGATGAAGCAACTATGAAAAAAATTAAAAATAGAGCTATCATATGACCCAGCAATTCCACTTCTGGGTATTTATCCAGAAGAAATTAAATCAGTACAGCAGAGAGATACCTGCACTCCTGTGTTCGTTGCAACATCGTGCATAGTAGCCAGACATGGAAACACCCTAAATGCCTGTGGGCGGATGACCGGATAAAGGGAATGTGTGTGTGCACACATACGCAATGGGATATTACCGAGCCTTAAAAATGAAGTGAATTCTTGCCCTGGCTGGTGTAGCTCAGTGGATTGAGCACGGGCTGCGAATCAGGCATCGCAGGTTCGATTCCCAGTCAGGGCACATGCCTAGGTTGCAGGCCATGTCCCCCAGCAACCGCACACTGATGTCTCTCTCTCTCTCTCTCTCTCCCTCCCTCCCTTCCCTCTCTAAAAATAAATAAATAAAATCTTTAAAAAAAAATGAAGTGAATTCTGCCATTTGTAATAACACGGGTAAACCTGGAGGACATTACACTAAGGGAAATGAGCCAAACATAGACAAATATGGCATGATCTCACTTATATGTTTAATCAAAAGTAATCTAACTCATTGAAGCAGAGAGCAGAATAATGGTAATCAGGAGCTGGGGAGAGGAGGAAATGAGGAGGTGCTGGTTCAAGTGTACAAAGTTTCCATTATTAAATGACTCTGTTCTGGAGATCTAATGTGCAGCAATATGATTGCAGTTAACAACACTTTACAGTATACTTGAAATTTGCTAAGAGAGTAGATCTTTGTTCTCACCAGAAAGGAGGGAGGGAGGGAGGAGGGAAAGAAGGAGAGAAGGAAGGAAAGGAATAGAGGAGGGGAAGGAAGGAAATGAAGAAAGGAAGGAAATATCAAGTTCTTAAATAAGTCTTTGGACAAAATGATATAACTGAATGGATCAAATATTGTTCAGGGTGAGCCATACACGAGCTTTCTTTGCCTGGGTAACTGAGTGATGGGTGTGCACAGAAGTGATTTCAGTTTTAAATTCACGGTAACATCTCTGTAGGTGGGTAACCCTCTGGTAATCACATGTAGTTAGAGTTAGATTTTTCAACTGTTCTAAAGCAGCCTCTTCTGGTTCCAAGTTATGTTTTCTCTTATTGAGATCCACTCTGGCTTGCTCCATCTGTCAGGTCACTCTCCTGTGATATAAATGATCTAAACTCTCAGATCCCTTCCAGACTTATCTTAAGTCCTGTCATAAACATCCACATTTTATCTACTCTAAACCCCAAAAGATTGGTGCTCGTATTTCTCTTAATTACTTTCCCCTTTGACCTGTGTATCTTTTTTCTTTGCATCAATGTCAAAATTCTTCTGTATGACACAGAGGAGGAGAATATTTCTTCTCTCTGAAAATGGGAAATGTCATGTATTTTCCCACTGTGGAAGCTGCAATACCCTAAATCATCTCCCAGAAAACCCATACACATTTACCTTGTATCTGAATAAAAGAAAAAGAAGAACATTTGGTAAATGTGTTTCATATTATGATAAAGTCTGTTGGTTGAATTGTCTTTCTAATGCATTCCCTGAAGAAACTCAAATAGATCATATGAGGACATATTGACTGAATGACTTCATTGTCCTTTCCCAAGCTTGCAAGCGGAGACAAACGCATGTAGAAAGATACCTGTGCTAACGTGCACCACTCTGAAGCAGTCACCGCACCTGCAGAATGATTCTTCCTGGAAATGCCTGTGTGAGAACGGGTCACATCATCAGAATGGGCTTAACCCACGTACTAGAAATAAATCTCTGACAGGATTTTTAAGCTCTACAAGCTGTCAGAGGAAAATCTTTTGAGTTATTAGTTGTTCATATTCTGACAGTAAAAACAAGTATTCTCTTGAGACTGAGGCTACTCCCTGTGAGCCTGATATCACTTAATGGACACTTTCTGTCCTCTGTGAGACGTCAGTCCTTAAGATTCAGGAGGGGAGTGTGAAGAATTGTGATTCTATGTACTACTGTATTTTCCCTGCAATAAGAGAATTCATTGTCCTGTTTTATTTTTATTGAATTTATTGGGATGACTGGTTAATAAAATGATATAGGTTTCAGGTGTACAGTTCCATAACACATCATCTGTGCACTGTACTGTGTGTTCACCACCCAAAGTCATGTCTCCTTCTGTCACCATTCATCCCTCATTTACCCTCTTCAACCTCCCCCACCCCCTTTCCCTCTGGTAATCACCACAGCTGTCTGTGTCTACGAGGAATTTTTGTTTGTTCGGTTGGTTTGTTTTTTGGTTGGTCTCTTTCTTTGTAAAGTTTATTTTCAGCACTTTTAGAATTTTATAAATGGTGAATCAAGTAATTAATTGTAGCTCTATGATACTGATTTAGAAGAGTGTTGTGATTTATAATTTATGCCTTATATAAAGATGTTGTTTTAGTGTTTTTCCTTAATTATAAAAATTTTGGATGTCATTTGAGTTCAAACAGGGAGAAAAAGCCATGCATTAATTTTAGCTGATTCACAGCAGTGTTACAATAAATGTTCTGTGTGGCTTACTTTAGTTCCTCACCACTGCTGGTATTCAGTGAAATATGGTCAGTCTGCACATCTGTAAGGAAAATCTATGTTGTGACAAAGCCCAGTGAGAAGGGCAGCCCGCCTTCCCATTGGATGGTGAGGTGACAGTTCCTGGAGAGGGAGGAGTAGGTGCCAGGGAACCCAAGCCAGCAGGGTCCAGCCACACGCAGGTGGAAAAAGAAGTAGGAATTCCAGGAATTCTGGGCTCCCAAGAAGGCCATATTGACTTCCTATGTAGGGGAGAGGGAGTCAGCACCCTAAGGACCAATCTGCCTTCTAAGAATATATCAGGACACATGACCTGGGCGGCTGCACAGAATCATACCTGCAGAAAAGCTCCACTGAAGCACAGCTAAAGGTGTGTGTGTGTGTGTGTGTGTGTGTGCGCACATGTGTGTGTGTGTACATGCATATGCAATGTGGGCAAGTCCAGTCCAAGTTCTGCTCATGAAGCTGTGTACCGAACAGTCTCTCCATCTGAAGGAGAGGATGGTTTCAAATGCAGGCAGAGCTACCCCAAGGAATCACAGAGGCCTGCTCTCTACTCTCCTTACGCTCCGATCTCTTTTTCACCCTCCCTACCCTCCCCCCACAACCGTTCCCTTTCTAGGCCTCCTTGTCTTCCCTGTCCTCCCTCCGAATGCTGAAACGACCATTAGTGTGGATGTGCCGACAAGATGCATCTGACTTCATTAATGAATCAGAGAAAAGAATAAAGAGATGAGGCTTGTGGGGAAGGGAATGTAGAGAGTGGGACTGATAGAATGTGTTCAAATCCAGATCTGGAGCTTTGGAGTGGGTGGAGGTATTTTGAGTAAACTAACGTTGTGATGTAAACAATATTTGAGAAATATTTTTCCTGGCAAATGTACACAGAGTGAACCAGACCAAATAAAGACTAAAGAGACTCATTTCAGTTTCCCACATGTGAGTAAATTATAAGAAAATATTTGTAAGGGAGGGAAGAACAATTGGACTATCCTGTACTAAGTAGAACCACCCCAGACTATACGCAGGCAAATTAAGTGAGGGCCAAGGGAGCATGCTCATAGCAACAAACAACCTAATAAACAATTCCAATAATAGAACGTGTTTTGTTAGATCCTGTTATTGGAATTTAGTGACCTTAAAACAACTTGTCACATGAGCAACTTAAGTAGGTGTGGAAACAACAAAAAAATGAAGAGCAGAACATTGCAGAATACTGGATACGTGCATTTCCGATGCGTAAGGATAGAACACTCGTAATGTCTGTGTGATCTGGAAGGAGTATTCATTCCTTCCTAATTGCAAACACCGCAAACAAGTTTGTCGGCTTAGTGCGGTAAAATGGTTCCTCGACAGAGACAGCCCTCAATGTCTGGTGATACCGTCCTGCAGAAATTCCAATTGTAAAAGTGAAGCAAAAATTTTACGCCTTGTAAGTAGACATCCAGCCTCATATAATTTAAAAATTATAATGAAATTCCAAGGCTCAGTCTTAGCAGCCTATTTCCAGCATTTTGTATGTGTTCTCTAATTTTATTCTTTTCCCCTGTAATGGAGCACACAACTGAGTACTCAGCTGGAGCTAAAAAGTCGCCATTTTTTACATAGCCAGTTATTTCACTCTTTGTCTCAATTTTATGAAGTTTATGAGATCTAAGCTTATCGTTTTTTCTATTTATCACTTCACTTTTTGGTAAATGAGTAATGTCAAATGCAATAAAATATTCAAATGATGGCGAGACACTACTGTGAAAACTGCCATCACACACAAAATAGAATTGTTGGCTGTCAGGCAGTGCCTATGCAGCTTAAAATTCTTGAGTTTCCGATAATGCATGAAGTCTAAGTTCAGAGGTCTGCTGGGAGTGATTTATGGATATAAGTCCACAATAATGTAGAGAAAGATAACAGTTTATGAAAGATGGATATGTAAAACTCAGAATCCACCCATAGTTTTAAAAACCACCCCTCCAAAGAAACATGTACCCTATCTCCACAAAAGGTGATGAAGTCAGTTTACAAGAACCTAGAATATTAAAAAATTGGAAATATATTCTAAACATAGAAACTGCTTATTTTGACTTTCAGATGCTAAAAAAAAAATTATAGAAGTAACAGCAATAATAGGGGAAGACACTCATCTGGAAGATGGTCAGTCTTTACCATAAGGAAGATTGGTTCATGATGTAAGAGGACAGGATTGATGTGACATAATCACATTTATATTTATATATTTATGATTATATGATAATCATAATCACATCCTGATACGGATGGAGTGGGCCGAAGGTGAGCACTCTTGGAGTTTGGGAGACCAGCTGAGTCATGTTTTGGCTCAACCCCACAGGTCGCCCTTCACTGATAGGTGATGTGACAATTTGGTTCCCACAGATGAGGGGAAAGGTCAGCAGGTCCACCATCCTCAGTTCAGCAGAGTTGGTCCAGGGGATTGATTATATTTCACCAGCCATTTTGTACGACATAGTTGCATGAATTAACTTCCCCTCTGTTTCCTAAACTGTCTTATCTAATCACGGGGAAAACCAAATTCTGAGTCTATCGCAGGGAAATAATGCAGGTATATGAATACTATGGCAAAATGCCTGGCTCTCCTCTCTTAACATTTCCCTGGTTCCCCTAAACGGTGTAAGACTATTAAATTGCTTGAAATATTATGAAAGCAACTTGAGTGAAACTAGCTTAATTTTCATAGATTCCCACTATAACCCTTAAATATAGTGAGTTTCCTTTCCAATTTAATATGAAGTCCGCAGCAGTAATCCAAGAAACTAGAGGCAAAGTGGGTGGAGAGAACTAATGATACAAGTGTTATCTAGAACAGGTGAGACAATTAGACAATTAATTGGATAATGGGATGAGGGTAAGTAGAGAGAACAGAATATAACCTAAAGGAATTGTTTAGGGGCTAAACAAGTAGTATTTACTCATCCACATTAGGTCATATGGAATCAGATGCCCCAGCATCACTTTCACAGTCCTCGTATGAGTTAGGGATTTCTCCTCTAGTCGTTTCACACCTTCCCTTCCCTAAATAACCCACTTCTGTTCATGCTTCTTAAGAATCAAACGGTTCAGAAACGAGGCCCTCTGCGACTCTTAGGTCTCCTTTCTTCTGCATGTTCATTTTTTCCCCAGCTCATTAACTCACGCTTAGATAAATAGTACAGTTTCATATTTGGTCTTCCTGTTCCAGCTAAGCTGGAAAAATTGCCTAAAAAATGATCTAATAAACACACCCCTACCTACTTTCATGTAGACCTCAGAGGCGATTCTGTTGAAGCCCAGAAACGTAAAGTGAACTACCTAACATCACGTAGCTGTTAAGTTCTAAAATGAAATTTATAACCAAGGAAATCTCTCTGACAATACAATACCTTTCCATCACTCCCGACCTACATATTATTCTGCTTTCGGTTTTATCTTCTTCAAACACCAATTTCAACTTCTCACAAGCTGCCATTGGCTCTCTTTTGTCTGAGAATACAGTTCAGATTTTCTGCCTTTTAATGCTGTCCACTATCTGGCCTCACCTGACTCACCGTTACTCTTTGCCAGGTCTCAGCTCAGGTCCCCACGCCTCTGGCTCTGTCGTCGTCTGCACACACCAGCTCCTTACAGGCTGTGAGCGGTGGGTGGCTTCCGGCGCTCACCACCTTCAATTGGCATCTGTTTTCCTTCGTCTCTTTCCATCCATTTTTTTCATGTCAGTTTCAGATCATTTTCTCCAAAACAACATTCTTTTCCTTTCCAAGCAATAATTAGTCTCTAATTGAATTCTTGCTCATATCATACATTGGACAAAGCAGTAGTGTACCTTGCCAAATAATTATTTGGAGTAAATAAGTTGTCTTTTCCAAATTATTTTTAAAATGTTTGAGAAGGGTAGTTAACTACTCCTGGTTTTTCTTTAGTGTTTCCTTTAGACAAAAAGCAGTACTATTCATTTACTAATCATTCAGTGAATGCTTGTTAAATGAATATTTCAATGATGTTATTTGAGAAAAATACATTTTCATTGCAAATCTCAATGTCTTGGCTTTTCCTTGGGACATCAGCTCCCCTCTACCACCACCTACAGGCAGTAAATTTGCATTATAGGAGAGGGATTTTGTTTTTTAAATCCTTGTGTCAACTAACATTCAGTACCATGTTGTTCACCGTTCTGGAGCAAACCAGCCTCTCAAACAGTCTTGCCTACCCAGGAATCTTTGGCCCCATCAAGAAGTCGTTTTCCAACACAGAGAAACACTCTTACAGAAAGAATTTACATAATTTGGATTAAATTTGAAGATTAATTATTACTTTTCCTTGTTTAACTGAATTTTAGAATTTATAGTTATACATATTATGTAATATGTAACATAAAATGTTCTATATATTTTATAACTTAAAATTTTATAATTCATAAATTTTATTTTACAAATTATAAAATAGAAATTGTTTTCTATAACATACAGATAACTATATGTATAATTAAATACATAATTATAAGTTATAATATACAAGTTTATAATTTGAGGTTAACTAAATAAAATCCTTATAGTTATTTTTATTCAAAAATGAGTATCAAGAGGTAATTTAACAATGTACCAAACTACCTTTTAATTTTTAATTTAATTTAATTTACCAGGGATGGAACCCACAACCCAGGCGTGTGCCCTGACCAGAGCAGAGTTGAACTAGCGACCTTTTGCTCTGAGGAATGATACCCAGACAACTGAGCCACACTGATCAGGGACAACCTGTATTTCAGTTTTAAAAATTATTTGAATTATATAGTTTCACTTTGCTTGCCTTTTCTGCAAACAAAATCCACCACAATTCTGAGAGCAACATTAGAGAGTATCATAGACCATTAGGTTTAGAAGGAATTGTAAGTGATAGTGTAATCCCAAACATGGTTTTTCAGATGAAGTAATTCAACGTGAAACAATCTCCCCAAATAACTTCACAGTTAGAGATGCAGGACACAGGGAACATAACTCAAACACATGATCATTAAAGATTTTCTCATTACTTTCTGATTAGCTTAATGAGACTAAAGGTCTTAACTTACTTGTGAGATACTTTCTACCTTTCTCACCAGCTCAGGATCCTACCCCAGGCTGATAGTGCCACCAAAAATCTTGCAGTTTGTTTGAGAACATACGACACAGAAAGTATCTAAAATAACACAGCTCAGAGGCACCGAAAAATCAATGAACAGAAATTCTCCAGAAATTTGAATACCCCCACCCATATACCAAAAATACTTACATGAAAACATTTCTTTTTTTCATAATTTTAAATTTTTTCCTTATACATCTTATATACTTGTCTTATCAGGTAAACATATTTGCTATCAGCTGCATTTTCACCTGTCTCTGTTCCATTTTACTATAATTTTCAACATTTTTAATTTATCTAATAAAGACCCTAGTAATTGTCCAGCATAGCCTGTGGGTTGTTGTAGAATTTAAATGTGCTAACAACTAATAGATATAAGTGGTAGGGAAAGCTAAAAGCTCATTACAGCTTTAAGACATCATTATTATTACTCCTCTCTTAATCTTAAATTGTATTCACCTTGTTGTAACTAGAAAAAAATGCCACCATACGAAACAAGATTATGGGAATAGAGACAGTTATGGAAGAAGGCAGGCCAGGTCTGCTCAACTGACGCAAGCACGGCAGAAGGAGGCACTGAAGGAGATACAGGTGAAAAAAATGTTAGTATTCATGTCAGTAAGCTGCAGTGGCCCAGTTGGCTGTCTGGAGTGACAGCTGCCCTCAAAGGGCAAGCCTTGTTCTTGGTTTTTGTTTTTGTTTTTGGATGTTTGTTTTTTTTCCAGGCCCATCTGGACTGACCTCTTGTTACAGGGTGCAGCCAAGAGGGGGGGACCCCAAATGGACATTTGAAATGGGGCCCAGAACTCAAGGTGTCCAGAGATTCTAAGATGTTTTTTTTTACCTCTTCCCCCCACCACAGGTGTGAGTTGGGGGAAGGGGCTCATAGAGCAAGAATGTGCAGGGCAGCTTTGCAGCTAATCCATGGCATGGTTATTTAACA
>PVIA01008458.1:0-71337 GCA_004024845.1 Tonatia bakeri | reverse complement strand
AACTAGAACAGGAACAGAACCACAGAAATGGAGATCACATGGAGGGTTAGCAACAGGGGAGTGGGAGGAGGAGAGAGGGGGAAAAGGTACAGAGAATAAGTAGCATAGATGGTAGGTAGAAAATAGACAGGGGGAGGGCAAGAATAGTATGGGAAATGTAGAAGCTAAAGAACTTATGACACATGGACATGAACTAAAGGGGGGGAGTGTGGGTGGGAGAGGGTGTACAGAGTGGAGGGGAGTGAAAGGGGGAAATAGGACAGCTGTAATAGCATGATCAATAAAATACATATTTTTTAAAATCACCCTCCACTTTTTGTGTTTGGGTGGTTTGGTTTATGGTACCTGGTCCCTTACCTCCTATAACCCTGTGTTTTTGGTCCTCCTGGTAGAAGCCTTATTCTCAAGGTGTCTTCCCCACTTACGGTGGATGGAGGGGTGGGTGCTCAGGTGGTTCTCGGGTTCCTTCTTGCACCATTCCCGTTTTTCAGTGCCCCTGCTCGTAGGTGTCTGGGCCTTGACTCCTGAACTCTGTTTTAGAACTGTTATTCGGAGGTGCATTACCTCTGGGAGATGCATCCTGCCTGGTGTACACCCATTTGCTCCTTTTCTGAGGGTGCGACTGTGTGTAGGCTGAGTCGGTAGAGATACTTGGACCACTTAACCCTCAGTAGCGTTACCAAGGGTGGCAGGGCAGCTGGGCCTCCTTTCTAGTCCATCTGCTGTGAGACAACCTCGTGTTTACTTTCACTTTTCTGACATGGGATAATTCAGTCTCCAGCATCTCTTCTCTAAGGGAAGGTTCAAGGGTGAGGCCATCTCACTCTGCCTTTGCTGATCTGCAGAAAATAGAGGAATGGTGCCTGTTTCTGAGGACCTTCTAGACTCTGTGCATGGCGCTGTTCTGCCAAAGCCCAGGGAGGTGTGGCTTGGGGTTGCGTTCTCCCGCCCTACTCCTGTGCTGGTCTGGGGGACAAATTTTATAATCCATCAGCCCTCGCAGCTGCAGGCCACTCAGTAGCCACTCTTCTCCTGCTTAAGCTGTAGCTACCAGAAAAGAAAAATAAAGTCCTCAGTGAAACACAGAATGGCTCATCCAAGATCTCTGTGGGGTGCGGGGGAGGGCTGGGGCGGAGAGGGCTCTGGCATGAGCGTGGTTCTCACTGGGGCATTCTGGATCTTGGAGGCTGAAGAAGGGCCACAGACCAACTTCATTACTTCCGAAACCGAGTGGAAATCCGCATGTGCCCACAGTGAGGCCACTCGGGCCTCCCAAAATGTAAGCCTTAATTGCCTCCGATTCCAATTACGTTAGCTCCCAGGGGGAACCTTGGTTGTCCCGTGTGCATCAGAAGCTCCCTTGGGCAGTGTGTGTCTGACGGAACATCAGCGAATGAGCTGTTAAGGCCAGTTGACAACAAAATCTTTCAAAATATGTTTTGTGAGAGGAAACAGGTGCAGTGATATCTGGAAATGGTGTCCAGATGAGCAGCCCCAGGGTTCGGGCACCCGGGGCATCATTCTGAACTTGAGACTCTGCCAAGGATAGAATCCCAAAGGCAAGTTTCTTGCTAAGTTGCTCAGTGGTTAGACAAACTTAACAAAGCCCACTTTTGTACTGCCCTGAGGTAATGTCCACTTCTCTTATCAACAAGAAATAACTTTTCAGGGGAAGGGATTACAAAATGGTAAAAATTGGTAATTACAAAATGGTTACGGGGGTGGAAGGTACAGCATAGGGAATATAGGCAATAATACTGTAATCACTGAGTATGGTGCCAGGTGGGTACTAGATTTATCAGGGTGACCAGTTCATAAGTTATATAAGTGTCTAATCGTTGGGTTGTACATCTGAAACTATCATGATATTATATGTCAACTGTGATTGAAAAATAAAAATATGTTTTAAAGATAAAAGGCAAAAAAGAGAGAAATTATAGTCTAGTGAAAAGGAAGGCTCTGTACTCCCAAAAAATAAGATACTTAAAAATCTCAAACAAAAAAAAGACCTTTTAGGAAAGTTAGTCCCCCACACTGGAAGGTGGATGGGTTTTTTAGCTCTCACCTGCAGTGAGCAGTAACCGGGAGGCAATTCCACTAGTTTTTCGGGGCCTTTGGCTTAACAAGTCCAGGTCTTCCTTTCACCAGGAAGCTTTGTGGCTGCCTGATGAACCATTTCTGCCTCCTGATGCTAAGCCTCTGCAGTTGAGGCAGGACCGTGCCATCCCGGCTGGCGGGGTGCAGTCCTCTTGCACACATATAGGGCAGCATTTGGTACTCAGGCAGCTAAACACAGTATCTGGGACTGTCTGTTCACTCAGGGATTCAGTGTAGACCAACAACGATTTTCTGATTGCATCTCAGTCGGGACTTGGTTTTTCAGGTGAGTGGATTCTGATGTAGCATCTGATCAGGACAACTTTGGTACTTGGATAAAAATGAGTTACGAAGCAATTCGTCAAGTTCTACAAAGATGGCTTGTCCATTGCAGCCGTGAGAAGTTTCTTCTGAGGTTAATGAAACGCTGCCTAAGACTCCTTTACCATCTTGGTTTCCTCTTTCCTTAAGTGGGATGATAAAAATTGCAGAGATCCAGCTTGGGAGATGGGGGTGTTTCTCTGATTCGAATCAGCACGGGCTCACGGCTTATAAGGCAGGAGTTGGAATCATACCAACTTATGTTTGGATTCTGGCTCTATTCCTGGGGCGCGTGACCCTGGGCATGCTACTCAACCACTCAGAGTGCTGTTTTTCATCTTTAAAAGGTGGCCAGCACCCATCTTGCAGGATAGTGGTGAGGATGAAAGGAAATGAGGTACTTGCACTAACAGAGTGTCGTGTACGGTTTCCACAAGCAGGCTGTGAGCCGGATGTGATGCTGAAAGCATTGGTAGGCGTGCTGTGGGGCAGCTCCCACTTAGGGCAGCCGCCACGTTGGTGTATCACCGGAAGTGTTTTGGATGTTTCCGTCTGCCTATTTGAGGGGCGGAGTGGTGGGTTAGAATGTGGAGCATGGCTCTGGTGTCAGGGTAAATGTTGGGCTCGCTTGTTGGTCTTGCATGTTTATCCGTTACAGGGCCCTCTGAACCTATTTCCTCACGTCTAAATTTTCAGAGTTGTCGTGAGGACTAGCACTGATGGTGTGGAGTGCCCTTCGCTGTATGTGACACAGAGGAGGGGCCCCTGGAGCTCCCATTCTTACCCACGTAGCCTTCAGTCTCCGGTCACTGTGTTGTGGAATCACCGTTTATGGGACGAGTGGATGAGGCAGCAGTCTCATACGTGGGGGCATATGCACCAAGGCAGGATGGTGACTTAATAGAAAGTTTAAAAGAATAGACATCTTACAAGTCTTTATAAGTGGTATTTTTTTTAACATTTTGTATTATATCTGAAGGTTAATTTAGTATCCAATGAATATGGCAGCTACATTTTCATTTCCTGCCAGTTAGATAAGTAATGTTATTGATTAATTTTATAAAAGAGAATACAGACTGGGTTTTAGCATATTGACTATTTAATAAGATATAATAGATTAAAATAATTTATAATTTTTTTATATTTGAGGAAGTTAAAATATATTTCAAAACCTTCACTATATCCTTAATCACAATTAGAAAGGGAAAGAATGTAAATAAACAGATACGTAATTGGATATCAAAAGTGTAGCTGTGGCAGGAAATATGAGGCTTTGTATGTGTCCACATCCACCAGTTACAAGTAGCTTCGAAAACCAACTTCATGATAACGTTAGTTACTGAGGGTCAAAGTGAGCCGTTCTAATAATCTTGAATGAATTGATTTCGTTTTCCTAGTAACTGTACTAACAGGTTATAAATCCATTCTAATTACAAGTAGTAAAGAACACTTTGTTAGGCTGCTTCAGTGAGCATAACACCATTTCTAATACAGCATGACCTTGACACCTTTGAATTAAAAACAACCCACCATTAGCAAGAGAGACACAAGGTTGATAATTGTCTGGCCACGGTAGGCTATGCACTCACCGTGGATGGATTAGGTCTCAAGGGGAGTTTGCGCTCGGCTGGAGCCCTAGCTGCGGGCAAGGCCAGCATTCAAGTGGTGATTGCCACGTTTGTACCCCTTTCCTTTACGGACTTTGGCCTTACCGTCTGCTGCCATGAAGCAAAATCTCATGTACGTGCACACTTGAAAAATTAACGACTTTGAAACGGCGGAAACCACAATTGGTCCCTAGAAGTAGAAGATTCAGTGAAGCTGTTTAGACGTTTTCAGTTTGCTTTTCTTCTTGACAGAAGCCCCTAAGAATTACACGTTGAGCTCAGCCAGAAATACATAGATCTTGCTGAGCTGTTATTGTCTTTCAAAAAGCATCTGGTCGACCCCCTTATTTTACAAATGACACGCAGCTAGGCCACTGGCCCACTGCCTGTTTGTCACAGGGAGCAGGTGGCACAGCCGAGAGAGGAACCCGGGCTTCCTGACGTCTAGTTTCTGTGCTCTTCGCAATTTCGGCTGCCCTCAATTTTTCATTCTATTTGCGGTTGGACTCTTTGGCATTTGCTGGGCTTGAATATTATGATAAGTCGAAAATTAACGGTGTTTTTAGTGTATGAATGATTGAGGTGGAGACAGAATACTGCTTACAGGAATACTTGGTGGAAGAACTTGAAGTAAAAAGACTGTAACTCGGAGTCCCTTTTCTCATAACCTCAAATGAAGTCCCTGACTAGGTACCCAGACGGCTCACAGCAAGTGTTTTTGTTCTTTCAGAACAGAAGAGTCGATAACAGAAGATGACAAGAGGAGGTATGTTGGATATTGAAGCTGGCTTTAATTTGGATAATTGTGGCCACATCTCATGGATGTAATTTAACGTGGATTAATTTAACTCACACACTTAATTTAAGACTGTAGCACACTACCAGTATAATAGAGATACCACCAGGAAAAATTTTGGCACAGAGCATGTGATCTGAAAAAGAACTTGCCCAGGGTTCAGTATCTGCTTCTTTCAGGCAAGTTTGGTTTTTGTCCCGTGCATGTGGCCCATGGCAGTTTCCATCCCGTGGCTTTGGGTGTGCTGTCCTCCCCAACTGGGCGCCTTCCCCTCATCCTCTCAGCCTCCCGTCCTCCTGTCCCTCCTCTGCCTCCCTGCTCCCCGCTCTCATCACTCCTCAGATGTCTGTCTGCAAATCTTGTATTTAGACCCACCTGTAGATGACATGTTTTTTGTGTGTCCATAGCATTGAGTATATATCACTGTAGCCGCTCTGAATTCTTGATAACTGTCACGTGTCACTCCGCTGTATTTATTACTACACTCAATTATAACATTCTAACTTTTTTTCTTATTGTAAGTAAAATATCTAAAATTTCTACCAACTCAATACAGCTTTCTTTTATACATAGGTAGCTTCTTTTTAACAGAAAAAAATGACATTTCCAAGGGCAATCATATTTTAAATCCACTTTTGAAAAATCACGA
The DNA here is from genome assembly GCA_004024845.1 of Tonatia bakeri. NCBI lineage: Eukaryota > Metazoa > Chordata > Mammalia > Chiroptera > Phyllostomidae > Tonatia > Tonatia bakeri. Next base: position 65,867 of record PVIA01008458.1, on the reverse strand, counting down.
GTTATTTTAATAACTTGCCTGAAGTACTGCACACTCCTATTGCTCTCTTCACACATGTGGCACCGTTTGCACTGGTCTGACGTTTTCTGTATCTGCTTCTTTTCACGAAGAAACTATGGAGGCGTGTACGTCGGTCTCCCATCCGAAGCTGTCCACATGGTATCGAACCAGACAAAGACAGTTCGAAAAAGTAGGTAAAATCACGAGATATTTATTTTCTCTGATGATCCGTTTTAGGTTTGGTGAGAAAATATGAAGTGTGTATCTCAGCTTGACTCAACGTACATACGCTTGAGTGGCAGGGAGGCCCGTGTCCGTCTTTGCAATCACTTGTTGACACGGTCAGCCCTGTACAGATGGGTGTTGTAAGTTAGCTTCTGTTTGTGGTTCCACTCCACAGGCATTTTAAATTTTTTACTAGTGTCAACAGTGATCGGTGTGAAAATGCAAGTGAAGGTGTCAGTTCACGGGGGTTTTAAAGAACACCACAGTAAATTCCTCTACTATATTATAAAGACGACTGAGTGATGATCAGCCTGGGGATTCGAGGAAAAGTGACTGCCTACTGTATGATTCAATGAAGGGAGGCTCCCTTTTCTGAGTTGTCACAGTAATTGTGGGGTGAATGAAGTCCTTTTGGTGGTAGGAGCCACTGCAGCTTTGCAGATGGCTTCTCACGTGAGTCAACTAGAAGTGAGGGCTGTGGTGGAGAATGCTGACTCACCGAGTACTGTGTGGTTGTCTCATGCAGAGTTTTAAGGAACTGTTCAGGCTGTAGTACATTAATTTAACATACTTTAGCTATACATCCCTCATCGTTATTTTCTACTTTATGATTTTATGATTTTGATTTAATGACACTATTTGATGATTTTGACGATTTTGATTTAATGACATTATTTGAACTAGCAAATAATGTATGCTGTGACTATTTGAGCTTTTATAAGAAACTAGAATATGCTCTTTATAATCTGAACACTTACCATTCTTAATTTTCTCTTTAAGATTAGAAGACAAACACATGACTCAATAATCAAGAGGTACTGTGTATTTTTCTGAATATTGGATATATTTAGCCTTGATGATGAATGAACTGTAGATATTATTTTGCTATGTTATTTCTAAGAAATCTTGGGACTTTGAGATTAGGAGGGGGTTTCGTCTTGTGATTGTATCTGTGGAACTGAACATATTTTATTGCAAAGAGGTCTTTAATGGTCAGATCAATTTTCTTTGCAGGTTTTAAAAAGCATTTATTTTCTTTCAAATGCAACTTAATTCATTAAAAAAGAGCAAGCCAAGTGTTTACCAAGAACAGTTTAGTTTTCACTGTTCATTACCAAAAACTTTAAGGGTGTCAGACCTGGGAAATGACAGGGAGCGAGACTAGAGAGGCTGGGGCTGGGGCTCAGATCAGGATCGACATTAAGTGTCTGACCACAGCCAGGAGCCAGTGAGAGTACGTGGAAGAGATCTGTAAGTACCACGGCTCCGTTGGAGACGGCCGGTACCTCAGTGCCCAGTCATGCAGGAAGGAAGAGTAAACTCATAGGCCAGGCTTGCTGGTTGGGTATCATAAAACACGTCCAGTGCGGACAAGAGAAAACATTGTCTACGTGGTGCACTGTGGACCCGGGATCCTGGTGAAGAGCTTGGAGCTAGAGTTACAGTAAGATGAGCAAGACCAAGGACAGGAGAAAATGGCTTTCCTTTGTTAACTACCCCCCGTCTCTAAAAGACGCCAAGCGGCCGTTCGTAGAGACAGGGAGCCTCAGCTCACCTGGTCCAGCAGCACTTCAGTGCTCGGAGCCCCACTGTCTTTCAGCCTTGCAGAATCGCCTCCTGACTCTTCTGGACCTCCATCAATCGTGGATGCCATCTCCCGAGATTCCTGAGATAGCCCGTTCTCTTTTGGGAGCCATACAGCCTTGGATTCGAACTTGGGCTCTTTCACTTACGAGCTAGGCAAACGACTTTCCCTTGCTGGCCTCTATTTTTTAAATCTGTAAAATGGAACTAATGCTTAGCTCGAAGGGTGGTGGTTAGGATTAAATATGAAATAAATGGTAGCTTCCGCTATCCTCATCATCCTCATCGCTATTATCGTCATCATTATGATACTCTTTTTGTGACCAGCACCCAGCCATTGGCAGACCCAAAGCAAGCCTGATTTGATAGTGCACCAGCTTCTGGCTGAAGGACAGAACTGGAGTTGGTGTTTGGGATGGGGAGCAGTCGCAAAGTAAGCTCACAGGTGGAGACAGATAAGCTTTCCCAGCGGGGCATGAGGACACAGAAACTGGAACCAGTTTCTCTCTGGGAATAAACAAAGCAGTCTTGGCTAGCAGCTTTGAAGAGGTTCCCATCAAGCCAGCAGCATCATGGGACTTGATTCCCTAGTGCCCATGATCATGTGAGGGTGTTGAGTTTCTCTAGGAATTTGACTGAGATTTTCTATTTCTTGTATTTTTTAAAAAAGATTTGTTTATTTTTAGAGAGGGGAAGGGAGGGAGAAAGAGAGGGAGGGAACATCAATGTGTAGTTGCCTTTCATGTGCCCCCCACTGGGGACCTGCCCGGCAAGCCAGACACGTGCCCTAGATTGGGAATCGAACCAGCAACCCTTTGGTTCGCAGGCTGGCACTCAGTCCACTGAGCCACACCAGCCAGGGTTTCTCGTATTTTTAATAGAGTTCTAACCCTCCATGTCAATTTCTCAGTGTCCTGCCCGTTTTCCCCTATTGTAGTAGTATTTTTGTTATTCACACCCCATCGTAAAGATAGTCTAGTTGAAAGAGAGCATATGTTACTGTCCACCTTCCTGAAAACGGTGTATTTCGAAGCACGTGGGAGTGGAGTGGGGAAAGGTGCTCCGTAGGTAGGTGCCTGGGGACCTGGCAGCTCTGCTACCCCAGGACCTTAGATGAGCCCTTCATCCTCTCTCAGCTTCTCTGTTGTAGCTTTTTGTGGGACGCAAGATGATTGCTAAGTTTCGCACGTGGAGCTAAAACCCCCAGATAACAGTTTAGCAATATTGCTGGTAAGCCAGCCCACGCAACTTCAGACAGCCGGCTAGAATATTTCCTTCCCGCTCCTGGCTGTAAGTGTATCTTATTTTGTTGCCACCCCTCTCTCTTCTCAGTTTTCCCTCTTTCTACACAACTGACTTGATCCTGATCTTTCTCCTGCCTCCTTTGAGTTACCCGCAAAGACTTCTAAGTGGAGAGGCTGCCTCTTTTCCTTAGTTGTTATTTATCCATAATACAGCTGAACGCATGGCCTTCTGGGCTGACATTATTGGGCAGAAACCCCGATGTGAATGAAGAGTATCTTTCAGAATTAAAGACACTTTTATGGAAAGGAGTGGAGACATCCTCTTTGGCCTGGCGCATAAAATCTTCTTTGAAATAAAGCCACTGAACTCACTCAATGACCAGCATTCAAAGTTGCCGTGGTTACTCTTTGAAGCAAAGTGAGAAATGATTTCAGAATCTTTCAAAATTACTCATGTCACGATACGAGTGTGCAGTGTCTCCTACAGATGACGCGAGGGTGAAAGTTATGCTCACTTAGACGTGTGGAGCACGGCCAGCCCAGAGGAGCTTAAGGGATGTTGGCTCCCAAAGGCCAGTGGACGGACCAGCTGCGTCAGAATCCCCCCTGCCGTAGCGTGGATGGTTAGAGCCCGCCCAGGAGAGTCTGCCCACGGAGGGAAGGGATGGGCTGTGGCCGAGCAGTCTGTCCCTTTCATCTGGGGGATGATGACATGCAGCTAGGTTTGGGCATTATTTTGTTGTGTTTTCAGTGTCCGTTTATAAGTCTCTTTTTCTACTTGACTTTGTCTCTTTACACCAGTCAGTGGTTGGCACCATGCATGAAGTCTTAAATAAATATTAAGTGAATGCTGAATATGTGCTTTACTTAAAAGAAAGTAAATAATTTCTGGGCTTGAAGCTGATGTATTTTTATTGAAGTTGTTCCTTTTCAAGCTTGCTAATTATTTCCCCTTTGTCTGTTATCTTCATAGCTTGCTCATCAAGATTTAGAAGGTATTCCGCTCCGTGGGGTGTTGTAATGTGCACAGACATTTCCAAGGAGATTCTAAACAATCACTTGCCCCCCGCCCCCACCTCCTCAGAATGTTTAAGTCGGTAGTACAGACCACGGCTGCACGTTGAGTGATGTGGTACCAGAAAGGATTCGGTTAAACGGGACACGGGGACGGAACTGTCTGCGGCCCGCCTGCGGGGACCAGCTAACAGATTGCTGCCGCCCAGCCAGCCGGCTCTGCGCCAGCAGCTTGTTGACCCCCCTGCTCCACGCTGTTTGTGAAGATGGTGTGTTTTCGCTGATACTTTTTTGATAGTTTTTATATAACAAAATCCTCATTCTATTTGTAACTTAATAGGGCACTACACATGAATAACCCGAGGTCATATATTTGCCTGTTATCTTTCACTGTTTCTACTTCACATTAATTTTTAGCTGTAGAATTGTTAAATTGATTCTTACTGTTGTCTCTTGCCCTTTTGTACTATTTGGTTTTCAGCTTTATTTAAGTGTCAGAAATGTTTCTTTATTAGGAACAGTATATGACATTGCAGTAGTTTCAAAGGAGCCGCTGAAACTGGCATGTCAGGTACACGTTTCGATCAACTTCCTGTTTTCTGTAGTCCAAGGCTCTGGGGCTGCAGACCCCTCCCAGGCGTCGAGTCTCCCATTCTGCTCCTGAGTGATCACAGCACCTCATCACGTCCCTTCTGTCCTGTTTCACGGACTAGTGACTGGTGGTCAGTGGGCTATTGGGGGAGTTTTTCATGTGTAAAGGACCATGTGTATCCATGTACTATTGCAATGTGAATTACTCAATTTACCAATGTATTTCAATAATTAAAACATTTTTATCCCTCTTTACTTGGATTTCTTAATTATTTTTCGAAAGAACACTTTCAAGGAAGTCATACATGTCATTGTTATGTATCAACACAGTATATCAATATGTAAAGATAATGTATAAGCAGGTCACCATGATAGACCAAAATTTTTTCATATGGAAAGCATTATCTTATATATTTGGTCCATACAACAACCATAGGGACATCAAAATGATAAAAAAAAATAATTGAAGGTAAGAATCACTAAGAGCCCTGGCTGGTGTGGCTCAGTGGATTGAGCACCGGCCTACGAACCAAAGGGTTGCCGGTTCGATTCCCAGTCAGGGCACATGCCTGGGCTCAGGCCAGGCCCCCAGTAGGGGGCATGTGAGAGGCAACCACACATCAATGTTTCTTTCCCTCTCTTTTTCCTTGCCTTCCCCTCTCTCTACAAAAATAAATAAAATCTTTTACAAAGAAGAATCTTTTATAAAATAAAATCTTTTATAAAAAAGAAACATTAAGCATTGATTGTGATAAATGTGTGCCTGTCGCACATCCACAAGTCCTCGTGGTATTTAGGTGGACTGTCAGTGGTTTATCCTATTAGATGTATTAGGTGGAGTCCCTCTTTGAAAGCTTTTAATTTTACAATAATTTTAGACTTACAGACAGGTACAAAGGTAGTACCGAGAGTTCTATGCCCTTCACCCAGCTTCTCCTTACATAAACGTAGTACATTTGTCAAAACTAAGAAATTGACTATTAGTGCGGTGCTATAAACTAAACTACTGTCTTTACTTGGATTCTGTTCATTTTCTCATTAATGTCCTTTTTGTGTTTCGGATCCAATCCGAGACTCCATTGCATTCTGTTACATTTGCTAGTCCTGCTTCCTTAGTCTCTTCTTCCTGGCGTTTTTTTTTTCAATCTTTCCTTATTTTTTCATGATTGTGACACTTTTGAAGCCTATTGGTTGATATTTGGAAGTATTTCCCTCAATTTGGATTTCTCTGATGTTTTCTTGTGATTAGGCTGGGGTTTTAGATTTTTGGAAAGAATATCCTCAGCACATTGTATCTTAATATATCCTGAAATCAGTGTGACTGTTGCAGGTGATATTAACTGTGGTCCCTCGGGAGGGGGCGTCTGCCATGTTTCCCCACGGTGAGTAAGGTCTCCAGTTTTTCTCTCCCACTCTCTATTCCTCATGGGTGAGTTGCAAGTTTGGGCCACAGTCACAGAAAAAGAGAATTAAGGTCTACCTCCTGAAGGAAAGAGTATCAAGGAATTTTTGGACATTTGTTAAAAGCAGCAGAGTAGTAAGTATGTTCGGGGAGGTACTTTGAGACTTCGCCAACGCCCTGTTTCTCTTCCAAGGTTTGCCCGCTGCATGAGCCGCCACCCTCGGGCGCCACCTGCAATGCTATCCCTGGGCCGCCCAGGGGCAGTTTGCCCTTTCCTCATTCTTCACTGCTGTTACTTGGAATTTTCCAAGGAGTGTTCATTTGTTCCTGACCCCTGTTTATTTATGTATCCAATCATTTATTTCTATCTGTATGGACTCACAGGTGTTCATTTTGTTCTTTAGGTTATAATCCAATCACCATTTTATCACCATTTTTTTTTGTGTGTGTGCAAATGGTTTGAGCTTGGACCCTGAGTGATTTTTTCAGGTTACTGCCTGACAAACCCCATCCATTCCCTGCCCCTCCCCCACCCACGTTGACTTTTAATAGCACACAGGCTTGCGAAACAAAGTTCCAATTCTGAAGTGAGTTGAAACTTTCCTAAAACTTGACTGCATTTCATTCTTTTCCATATTATGATAAACCTTAATGTTTTCCTTCACCCAGACATTATTTAAATTTAGAACCTAGTGTTGTATGTTAATCATGCTTGCCGCCCCCCTGCCTATGTCTTAAGACTAATGATTGTAACCTTTCCTGGGTACTGAGGAATCTGGAGTGAGAGACTTAGGAGAAGAGTAACTTAACTTTAAGATCTTTCAAAAGAAAAGGGAGTCTTAAAAATGCCTAAGTTTTAAGTAAATATCTTTTCAAACAAGAAATGTTGGTTATTTTCAAGAATATTCTTAAAAAATAGGTCAGAGAGAGGTGAATTTCAGAGACTTTCTGATGGACAAAATTATCTTATTAAAAAAGGTTTTCTTAAGAACCCTCAGCCAGGAGACATTTATTCCTAGATTAGTTAAAAGACACGACTGGAGTTTAGTTTTGGGAGAACCCTTTGAATCCCTGGAATGTAGAAATCTGGTTCCAGTAAGTACAACCAACTTCTGGGGCTTTAAAATGAAAGATGGCCTGGCCCAGTGGACTGCAAGTTTTTGCAGAAGTGATCCGGAGTGAGCTCCCGAGCTCTCCGGATCCCGAGCTCTCCGGAAAGACCCCCGCTGCCCTCCTCGGGCAGAGGGTCAAAGGTGCTGCGTCAGCACAATGGGGAAGTTGTCTTTGGGCTGTGGAGCTGGTAAGAGCTTGAAGAGGGAGCTCAAACAGGGTCACTTTTGGAAGTGGGAGCTTTGCATAGTTTTGTTGTAGCCATGCCCGGGGTTATGATTTCAGGAGTGAAAAAGGGAGGCAAGGAACTCATCCCTAGGAAGGCAGTTTACATCTTATTTGCTTATTTTTATGTAATGTACATGATAAGCTCAAACAGTGCAGAATGGTGTGCTTTTCCATAGACTGTGTTCTAATACCCAGCTCTGATGTTCAGTCATTTATCGACCACGGCCAGTTGAGTTCCTGCTGTGCCCAGTGGGCACTGACTACCAAGGGGATGGCCGAAAGGCCCTGCATTTGCAGCTCTTTAGAACAGCAGGGGTAGCCTGGAATGAACACAGCACCGCCCAAAGTTGGCACGGATTACTTTGGGAGCATCCATGGGCACCTCCGTCAGACTGGCAGGTTAGGAAAGACCCCCACTGCAGTCCCCTGCAGAGTCAGAGTGGGGTTAGCTGGCTTTAGGCAGGAGTAGCAGAGCTTTGGACAGAGAACTGCAGGTGCAAAGACACAGAGTCCTGAGGGTCCGTGAAGTGTCCTGGGAACTGCTTAGAAATTCATCCAGGCTGGATGGAAGTGACGGGGTGGGGTCTCAGGTGAGTCTGTGGGGCGCTCCCAGGGCCGGGCCAACCTGCAGTGGGAAGTCATCGGGGAGTGAAGCAGTCGCCGAGCCTACATGCCGGGTCTCCCTAGGGACTCACCTGCTGGGGGTCGTCGGAAGGTTTGCTCTTCCCGTCCCTTCTAACTCTGGCTTGCGGGTGTCTGCAGGAGGTGTGGGGAATGCAGTTCTGTTCTGTGCAGGTGGGGCTTTCCCATTTACTCTGCGGTGCACACTCCTGGGGTTTTCAGACACAGTGCGGTCTGCAGAAGGTTTGGGGAACAACCAAGAGCTAGGGTGGAGTTGAGTGATACGGTTCAATACCCCCCACGCGAGCACACCTTCGGGATTGGGAGAGCTGGTGGTTCTCTCCCAGGCACAGAAACCAATGCAGAGAGTCAGGGAAAACGAAAACAAAACAAAACAGGAATTTGTTCCAAACGAAACATTCTACCAGGAATAGGAGAAGCATTCCAATAGCGCAGGCCATGCCTCTCCCAGCAGCAGGTAGGACTGGCTGCTGAGAAATCAGGTTTTTGATAATGTTGAGGACATCCTGTGGCTTCATTTATTTCTCCCATTTCTTTGTCCACAAAAACTGTTCCATTAAATGAAGACAAACTTCCTTCTCCGCTGGGGTCTAGCACTTAGATAATTTAGCACTCCAGTGCATGTTTTGCGTGATCTCTGAATATTTAACATCGAAGTACTGGGGACTCCTTAGGAGGCAGGTGCCTTATACATCCTTTTCCATTCTTAGAATTGGGGCCAGGGACCCACTGTGTGATGTGGCCTTAGGTTGGTATGAAGACAAAGAAATGTGTGACTCTGCCAGAGTAGGACAGACTTCTGGGGCAGCTAGCATCTCCTCTTGAGCAGTAATATCTCTGGGACAATTTTTAAGGCCTTCGGCAAGTCATTTGACTTTTGTGCACCTTGGAAGTTTTCAATGAATGGGACAAGATCTAATTCTCTTCTAAGATTGTTAGCAGAAATCATTCATTCATTGACCCATTGATCCAGCACTTATTTCCTGAGGGTCTGCTTACTGTGTTAGGCCTTGGAGATGTAGCAGTGAACAGAGCAGAAAGAAGTCCTTGACCTCGTGGGGCTTCCGTGTCACCGAGGGGAGACACAGTAAATGAGTGGTGTGTGAGTAGTTGTCAGGGTAACAAGTGCTGGGGGAACTGTACCAGAGAAGTACAAATAGAGAGCCAGTTGGGCAAGTGGCTAGTACAATTTCAGTCCCGACAAGGATGATCAGAGAACTAGTCACCGAAAAGATGATATTTGAAGGTGAAGACCAGAATAGCTAGCTACCCGTGTGGGTATCCCGCAGAAGGGCGTTTTAAGGAGAAGGGTCAAGTTAAACAGCCTCATGCGGGAGTGAGTGTGGCATATTGGAAGAAGAGCAAAGAACTCAGTGTGGCTGGATGAAGATTACAAACGGGAGAGGAACAGGCCAGGCCAGAGGTGTGCTGGGGGCGGGGGAGAGGGGGTCTAGAGGGAGGTTCAGTCTGTTGTTGACTGCTGGCTTTTTAATGTATTTATTTATGTATTTTAAAGTATATATTTAAGGTCTACAAACAACATGATGATTTGGCACACATATACATAGTGAAATGATTACTCTAATCAAGCTAATTAATACATAACCTGACATAGTTACTTTGTGTGTATGTGGCGAGATCTCTTGAAATCTACTCTACTAGCAATTTCCAATAATCAATGCAGTATTATCGACTATAGTCATATGCTGTACATATGATCCCCATCCCCCCACTGTCCCAGCCCCTAGAAACAAACCACTGTTCCACTCCACTCCTATGAGTTTGATTTTTTTTAAGATTCCACACCCAAGAGATATCATATAATATTTACCTTCCTGTCTGGTTATCAGATGATTACTTTAACTTTGAGATGCTTCTTTAACCTCAAAGTGGAGACGTAGATTAGGCAGGTAAGGTATCAGGAGGGAGGTGATATACACACACACATAATATATATATATATGTGCAGGTGGGGTTCATGCCACAGAGTGGTGGGACCACCAGCGCAGTGAGTAGATGGGGAAGAGACTGCGGAGGGCTGAGTCCTGGCCGCGGAGTGTGGAGTCCAGAAATGAGGAAGGACCAGTGAAGGAGAGTGAAAAGGAGCAGCTAGGAGGAGCTGGACAGGGAGAGGAAGGACAGCCAGGAACGTTTGTTGTCCTGGAACCCACACAAGAGCCCTGAATGAGGGGCCGTGTTAGAAGTGCCGTGCAGTAGGAAACGGGTCGCATGACCGAATTCTCTCATGCACAGAGTCCCATGTAAACAAAGCCAGTAGGAACAGAGCAGAGAGTCTAGAGATACTGGTGTTGTTTCAGGCAGATGGTCTATTAAATATAAACCCCGTCTAGGTCTATTATAATTTCTGGCTCAGGCAAATTGATGTAGGTTCCATTTGGGGCTAAAGGCTAGAATCCATAACTCGGGATTTCCAAATTCCCTACATGAGGGTGGTACATTGAGAAGGAGGGCCGAAGGACGTTGTGTCCTTAGGGAACAAACTATTTTCCCACCTGTTTTTGGTGCTGAATACGTGGGGGCTGGGGGGCAGAGATCTCTCCTCTCTCTCTGTCTCATCCAGTGGGTATTTCTGGGTATCCTCTTCTCTTTCTCCAAAGGTATAAAGACATTCCATGCTCTGGAGCCTTAGTCCAGAGTGTTGTCTTCTTGGAATACGTCTCCATTTCTCCCCATCTGACTGGCAAGCTCTTTTTCATATTAAAGCCGAGTTCCCGTTTCTCCAGGTGGAATCACTCCCTCCCTCTCCTGCGCTCCTCCACCCCTGGGCTCGAACACAGCGCTTAACACATTGTTTTTCAAATTCAGGCTCATCCAGTTACTCCAAATATATTCTGAACTAACCACTCTTTGCCACCACTCCGGACCAAGCTACCATGCCCCTTGTGCCCAGACCATCTCTATGACCTTTTCACACAGAATAAATGTGAGTGCCCGGTGCTACAGTGGCGTGGCGGGTCCTTGTCTCTCATCGTCCTGGGAACATCGGGCTGGTGCACCCTGACCCCTGGCCATAGCGCAGTGTCTGGTGCAAAGGAGGGAGCAACGACGGTTTATTGAATTTTGACAGAGTGAAGTCCTTTCATTTGCTTGACAGTTTACCAGACACTTTTGCATATATACTATTTAATGCTCACAGCAATATTCTATACTTCAAGGTAATAAGACAGTAGAAAAGTAGCATGGATTAATTTCTTCCTTAACAATCAGCATAGAATATGCGATAAAACTTTGTGTTTAACATTAAAAAAACAAAATTCCATGGGCTAGCATCAAAATGCTTGTGTCTACTTCCCCCTAGTGGAATTAGCTTTAATAGCAGCTTCATTTTTCCTGTAACGCCAGTGGGAGTAATCCCTATTTTACTTTTAATAATATATTCATGGAATCCAGGATTCTCCAGCAGTGTCTTCACAATAGCAGGGAGTTTATATCCTGCCTTATTACATTCGAATTATTCTTATTATACACACTTATTACCTGTGCACCTTGAACAGTTTACTTCTCTTGCAGTTTCCTCATTTGTCAAGTGGAGACACTAGCGATGGGGTCTTTGCAGATGTCATTAATTTATATGAGGTCATGCAGGGCTAAGTGAACCCTCAGTCAGATATCACTGATGTCCTTATGAACAGAGAACACAGACACAGGGACAAACACAGGGAGAAAGTGGTGTGAAGACAGAGGTTGAGCTTGCAGTGATGCAGTTACAAGAGAAGGGATGCCCAGGACTGCCAGAAGGCATGAGAATCTGGGAGAGACAGGAAGGGATTCTTTCCCAAAACCTTCAGAAGAAGTACGGCCTTGCTGACACCTTGATTGTGGATGTCCAGCCTCCAGCATAAATTCCTATGGTTTTCAGCCACCCTTTATAAAAATGGTAGTCTGTGGCAGCAGCCACAGGAAACTGATACACCGAGGAGAACATGGCTTTATGTTTGCAAGGAAGAGGGTTTGTGGGTGCATCACCCCTGAGTAGATGGACCTCCCCACCCAGCCTAAGACACGCTTCCCCTGCGTGGCCAGGCTGGCTCTTGAGGAGGGGGAAGGAGATGAACTGAGCACAGGTCCTTTTCAGAAACACACCAATCAGAGGAGAAAGACAGGAGGTTGGGTGTAGTCTCAAGTCCCTCCTCCAGGAAACACGAAGAGAGGAGGCCAAGAGTTCCTACTTAAGAGTGGACTGCCCCACGCCCATGCCAATTTTTCTGTTGGCGCAAAGTTTTCCTAAAAATATTTGAATCAGTTCCCAACATTGAAAAGTTGGGAGATTTCATATAAAATCCAGATTTCAAGCTTCTCCTTGAAACTGGCAAATGTAGCTGCCCTGGGCCACATCCCCACAGAGCTGCGCCTCCTTCAGACAACACACTGCAAGCTCAAGCAGCCCTGTTCTGCTGACCGCCGCCCAGGGCTCACCCCTGACTGACCGGTGCCACCCACTTCTGTTCTCGCCCCCTGGCTTTAGACGTTTTGGTTTAGGATTCCCAGAGCACAGACTCTGGAGTTAGACAAGCCTGGGTTCAAATGTGGGCTCAGTTGCTTCCCAAATGTGTGCTCTTGGGTAATTTACTTAACTTCCCTTGAGCCTCAGTTTCCTCATTTGTGAAATGGGAATAATGATAGGACCTATGTTATGGGGATGTTGGGAGAATTCGATAATGTAATCGTGCGAGTCTTTTTGGACATATGCAAGACACGTAAGTGTCCAATAGGTGGGAGCCATCGTTACCGTTTGAAAAGCAAAGCTGGGCCATGTGAGAGGAAACCTGGCAGCGAGAGCCAGCCCCTGGCGGCAGGCATGCTTTGTCTGGTTTCAGCACTGCCCTCCGACTCACTGGCTTTCAGAAAAATATTTTACTAAGCCAGCTTCCAAGATTCCCCTTTCTGGAGGAAGGAGTCCAATAGCAGATTGGAGAATTGGAGGCCTAATTAAGGTGGTTTTCCCTCCTGCCCACAATTTGATTGTTTTCTGGAAGGGAGGTCTCAGGGACGCAGGAAACTGGATCCCATCCAAATACTTTGATGTCTGGGTTTTAAAATAGCTGTGATCTTAGCTGGCTTTGCAGACTTCCTAGCGGCCCCCACAGGACAGTTTCTCTTGTGACCGATCCCTTCTCCTGGGCGACCCAGAATGATGGACGGCGCAGAAGGAACCAATTGACTTCAGGTAACCTACTTCCAGGTAGAGGTGAGAGACCACAGGTAATTGGGAAGGAGGCAGGATGACAGGATCGTTGTTTTTTTTTTTTTTTTTAAATGAAGAACATAAAAACTTCTGTGAGAAGGAATATCCAGAAAGAAGCTCATTGGCTTCTGAAATAATTATGAGGAGATCAAGTCAAGCAAGTCTTTGTAAAAAAGTGAGTTTATTTGAAAGGATACTGAAGTATGTTTATAGACTCCTACCCCTATCCCCCACCCCCGCCGTCCCCCAGGACAGCAAGACCTGCTCAGGGACTAGAACCAGGAACTGGAAAGTGATCAGGTCCAGTGTGTAAATTATTGATACAATTTAGTCCTTGAGGCAGCGGGTGGCTGCCTTGTTGTTCAAACATCACGTATTGAGTAATTCCTCAACTTCTTTGAAATGCCACATTTATCATATTCTAATATTTGTGCGTGTGTTTGAGTCAATTTCTGATAAAATTCAAAATTTATCTGTGGTTGTTGTGGGTTGAACTGTGTCCCACAAAAGAGATGGGTTGAAGTCCTAACCCTCAGTACCTCAGAAGGTGACCTTGTTTATTTAGAAATAGGGTTTTACAGAGGTAATCAAGTTAAAATGAGGTCACTACGGTGGGTCTTAATCCTGTATGACTGGTGTCCTTATAAAAAGGGGAAATTCACATTCAGATGTGCATGGAGGGAGGCAGCTGCACGAAAGGGCAGATTCGATGCATCTGTGAGCCCAGGATGGCCTGCCAACCACCATGGGCTGGAAAAGGCAAGGAAGCGTCCTTCCCCAAAGGCTTGAGAAGTAGCATGGCCTTGATCTCAGACGTGCACCCTCTAGGACTGTCGGACGGTAAGTTCCTCCTGGTCGCAGCACTGTGTGAAGGCGACCCTAGCAAACTGATACAATGCTCCAGTCCCAGCTGTTTTATTTATTGTCGATTTCTAGTATTTAAAAGTACCCGGTCACGTTCATCCCAGGGAGGATATTTTTAAGACAGGAAAGATTAAATCCAATGTTAACAATGCTGAAGATTATAATCTAGAATATCATTTTAAAAATCAATTTTAATTATTTAGAAAATGCATTGAAATATACTCTTGAAGAGGGGACATTTTACTGCATGTTCATTATACCTCAATAGCGTTGATTAAAAAGGACTGTAGAAACAACACAGACTCAAATGTATTATGTGCCACAATGTAGCAAGTGGGGAACACCCACCCCCGTTTTGCTTATGTTGCGGTCTATGCACACTTTGGCCCAGAGCTCTGCGTATATTTAACATTCTTGTGGAAGTCTCGCTGACTTGTGGGGCTGGGGTGTTACACTAATATTTAGAAATAATTTAGGCCAGCACTCAACTACTTGCTTAAAACTGTGCAAATGTATACATTCTCATAACACATGTGCAGGCCATTCTCAAGTACGGGCTGGTGGGGCTCTGTCATAACTTCATAGATCAGCTGGGGAGTAACAGCAGAACATAAAACATGCTGAGTTGTGACAATATAATTTCATAGATCATTTATGTATTTAAGTTTTTGTTACAGTTCTGGCTTTGGTAAGCAGAATTGTTTCAATATGGCAATGCGGAGCTCACCATAGCCAGGCGTATAGGAATAGCTAAAACTTCCTTAAAGTAATTGGAAGGCTACGTTTTGGACTCAACATTCAAAACAAAATAAATTAGGTAGTTTTGAGGTGCTTTGTGAACATCTGATAGAACAGGAATGGAGATGTCTAATAATTCCGTACGTCATTGAATGTTTCAAGATACATTTGAAGAGTGTTCTGATTTTCCAAAAGAAGGAAAATTTCAACTGGATGGAGACCTTGTTCATCAAATCTCTCCTAAAGTAATACTTGATTATGAAATGTGAACAGCGGTTAGTGTTAGCTATTCATTATTAGACCAAAAATTCCTGCTATTTCTCGAGCTCTGGATTTGTCTCATTATACTGGGAATGGAAAGTGGGCTGTTAAAACTGTTAAATATGCAACTATTTATGGAAGTTCAGTGCGCCGTAGTAGCTATGGGTTTTGTCCACGTACCTCCTTTTCCCTTCCCCCTTTGTTTTGCTAGGGGAAGCTGTCTTCCCTGCGGGAGTCCCATTCCTCCAGGATGGGCAGTGCTGAAGTTGTATCCTCCTGACCACCAAGGTGGTGAGATGACCCTAACCTGGTCAGTAAGAGCCCACCTTTTCCTTGCCTGCAGTCATCCCTCTTGCGAAGGACATATGTCCCAAGACGGCCCTATTGGTGTCTGCTCTGGAATTTTCTCCAGAACTTCAAGGAGATGAAAATCATTCTTTTTTTTCTCCCAGGTAGAAAAAAAGCCTGGAATTACTGGGTCCACCCTTCTCTCCAGCACGGGGAGGCTCTTGAGCCGTGCAGAGAGGGGAAGTGGGGGGATTGCCAGGCTGACGCTCTTCAAGCCCTTGACTTTTCCCTATGTGAGCTGAAAAATCCTCCCCTCTCCTTAATCTAAACTGAATTGGATTTCCCTCATTTGCAACATAAATGGCACAAGAAAACTGTAATTGTAATTACTGGCAAATTGCCTGCTTGTGAAAATAGGAATTTTCTTGCAACTGTGCAGCGGCAGCGGCGACAACAGCAATTAGACGCTGAAGCCAATATGTAGCTGAACTGGCCTGCACTGTGCAGAATTCCACAGCACGGTCTTTGGATCCATCCAAGGAACCTCAGTGAAACTCAGTGACAGATAACTTGAAATGAACATGGTACACTGCTGCCCTGGCTGGTGTGGCTGAGAGGACTGAGCACTGGCCTGTGAACCAAAGGGTTGCTGGTTCAATTCCCAGTCAGGGCACATGCCTGGGTTGGTTCCCAGTAGGGGCTCTTGAGAGGCAACCACACATTGATGTTTCTTGCCCTCTCTTTCTCCCTTCCTTCCCCTCTCTTTAAAAATAAATAAAATCTTAAAAAAGAGAGAAAATGATCCACTTCTATGAAAAATATTACTTTATCTCCCCATTTTCTACATTAGGGTTTTGGATAAAATTTCATCTGACAAAAGTGTTTTCTTGCTGAAGATTATTTGAAGATGGCTATAGGGGATCAGCTCAGAGCTCTCCTAACCTTGACGTTTTAAGATTCAGACATCCTTCTCTGGATTGAATGGAAAAAAGAAGAAAAATATCCAGGAGAAGGAAATGTTATTTTCCATTTTTCCACCCCTGAGTTAACCAGTCTGTGTTGGTTCTCAGCTGGGCGGGAAAGCCAGGCATGAGGCCTCCTTTAAGAGAACGCATGGATTCATGGGAGCACAAGGCAGGGATGTAGCAGGCTGTGAACCCTTACTGAGATCCCCTCATTTATGTTGCTTCCTACCCAAGTTGCTCAAACAGCTCTTCTCACCAAGACGCCTTGGGTTAAAGGACAGACATGCTCATTTGTTCTGTACTAGTTCTCTCTCTCTCTCCCTCTGTCGATGAAGAAACTGAATTGGCTTCTTTCTGTTAGCAATAGCAGGATTTTTCTGAAACATTCTTTAATGGGCTGTATTTAAACACACGTCCTCTCCATTTGCTCTCTGACAGGAGCTGGTTTCCCACCCCCAGGAGCTCTGAGACAGAATGAACCACAGAGATGTAGGACAGGAATGGCATGTTGAGCAGGAAGCATGGCATCTGGATGCTGGTCAGCCCCCCAAGGCTGGCATCTTCCTGGGCTGAGTGACAGAAGTGGTGACCATTTATAGAGCTCTGGCTGCCTGCCAGGCCCTGCTCAGGCTCAGTCTCATTTAATCCTCACAAGAGTCCTGGGGGTAAATGCAGTTATTATCCATGACCTCCGCAGGCTACGTGAGTCTCTCCCATACACTCGTATAATATTCTGTAACTTTGCCTTGGACCACTTGCCTCAATATGGAATTATATACGAGGTCTGTCCAGAAAAAGTCCAGCCCTTGTTGATATAACAAGAACAGTTTGCCTGACATCAGTGTAACCTGGCAGCCGAGGAGGGTGGACTGGAATGTGCATGTGTGAACAATGACGACTTCACTGTACTAGTCAGTGGGGGCAGTAGACACCGCTGAGTGAGCATGTGCACTGTGTGGCTGTCACATTTAAAGATGACTGAGTGAGTAGCAACGAATCTGCAACAAGTTTTGCATTAAGCTTGGACATTCTATGGGCAACTAGTGATTGGCAGCTTCCTCACAACAATGCACCTGCTCACCCATCATGTCTCATGCAGTTTTTTGGTGAAACATCAAATTACCCAGGTGACTCATCCCCACTACAGTCTAGATTTGGGGCCCTGTGACTTTTGTTTTTTTCCAAAACTAAAATCACCTTTGAAAGGGAAGAGATTTCCGACCATCAGTGAGATTCAGGAAAACACGACAGGGAAGCTGATGGTGATTGGGAGAACTGTGTGAGGTCCCAAGGTGCCTACTTTGAAGGGGATTGAGGTGCCATTGTCCCATGTACAATGTTTCTTGTATCTTGTGTCTTCTTCAATAAATGTCTCTATTTTCCATGCTACATGTCTGGATACCTTCTGGACAGACCTCGTATGTTTCCCCATGGGAATGTAACCTTAACAGTGGCAGGAACTATGGGTGTGGACTATGGATATCCAGACCTAATACAGTGCCTGACATATAACAGGGACTTAGTTAACATGTGTTGCATGAATAAACCCTCATTTAATATGAAGAAATTAAAGCTCGGAGAGCCTAAGCTCCTTGCTCAAGACCCCACAGCTAGCAAGTGGGGCAGCCAGTGTTGGAATCCACATTCTCCTTGCTGCCTCTCAGCAGGGGCCTCCTTTCCAGGCTCCCTTCGTTGATGCTCCCTCCGTGCAGGGAAGCAATTGTGCCCAGTGCAGTTTGGCAGCAACAGCATGGTGTCTGAGTAACCAGGTGAGAATCCTGTACCCAGTGATGGGAATCTGTAGGCCCAGAGTGGGAAGAGTGGACTGTGCATCATGGTGAAGGAGATGAAGTTGACTAAGAATTCACCCACGGGCAGCCCCTGATGTTTAACTTAAGTTGTTTCTGAAAGATAGTCACCTAACATATCCTTTTTCTCCAGAAGTACTTGAATCATAATAGGGGTAAGTATTTCAATCATAGGAATGGCTGTCTTTCCTATGGAGACACTTGGAGCTGTAGGTTTCGGGTGCGGGAAGGAAGAGGGGTGGGGGTGAGTGAAGGTGGAGGAGTCTGTAGCCTGGGTCAGAGGGTCATGGACTCAGGCAAGTTAGATAAAGCTGGTTCCACTTCTGCCCTTGTCTCCCTCCACCGTTGACTCAGGACAATCATTGTGTGCCCCCAAACCATGGCAATGGCCAAGACCATGGCACAGGTGTAAATCAGGACAGAGCAGAAGCCCCGTCGCAGTGAAGCGTTGAGGAAACAGGTGGATGTTGCCTTTCTGTGGGTGTTCATTTCTCCAAAACTCCTGCCAATGTGGTTTCTCTTTGAAGGCAGGAAGGTGAAGTCTTGGCCAGAAGACTGTCTGGGTGGGTGAGGCCAGGAGGAGTGATTGCCAGCTCTCCCTCCTAGGGTTGTCTCATTCTGTCTCCTGGAAGCACCCAGGCTGCCACACCAGGGTTTGACCTTCTGCCCTTTTGTGGGTAGCATAACAGACACCCTGGGGGACTATGAACTCACAGATCAAAATAAGAAGAAACCTCCAGCACAACCTAAGGAGTACAATGACCTCAGTAGAAAAGACAAGAAACTGGACTAAATGTACACACGAAGCAAACATCTCTTATTAGAACAAAGATGTTAAACACAGCAAAGATCAGCACTTAGAGAAGGAACTAGACCAGAAGTACAAAGGAAGAAGAAAACCATGAAACAGAATCAGGTGGAAATAACAGTTTTGAAAAATACATTGGTTGAAATCATCGACTAAAATTTTGTGATGCAGTAGAACTGATACAACTGCAAACATGAATTAGCGAGTTAGATATCACATTGATGAACTCTACCAGTAGGAAGCAAGGATAATGATAATAATGACTAATAATAATAATAATATGTAGAAAGTTAAAATATGGAGGAAGCAGTTTATTTTGGCTTTGAGATCAAGGCTGAGTTTTTACTAATTGGTGAAAGGAGTGGTGGGAGGCTTTGGCTAAAGAGACTAGATTCTTCTTTGCTGATCTGTGGAAAGTGACTTTCTTGGCCAATGGCTTCTCAGATGGCGTTTTAAATGGTGTTTTTTTCAATTAAGGATGTGTGGTTGAGAGTCAAGCTGCTGGAAAAGGCTTTTGGCAGACTCGTGGGCACTCCAGTGAACTCCTGTCCTTCCTCCTGAGTTTTCGGCAGTTACTCCGTTGAGTTCTAATGAACACCCGGAAATGTTTGCCTAAGTTGTTCACTTTCGATGATTGGGAATATTATGTTCATGAGGATCAGCACTTTTGTCCCACACTAGCCTCAACATCTGGACGTTTTTTACGTGAGGAGTGTGTCGGTTCTAATCTCCAGCTGATCTTGAAATTTCTGCTTTTGATGTTCTTGTTTCAGGGGCTGGGATGGGCTTGATCGTTTTCTGTGCTAAACTGTTTCGTCTTCCAATGAAAATAAGAGCTGCCCTTTACTTAGTGTTTACTCTGGGTCAGGTACTAAGCTAAGTGGCAAATCTGCATTATCTCATTGAGCCCACCCCAGCCCAGGGGGCTGAGGACTATACTGCCATTTGGCAGATGGGGTGCTGGCAGGTGAAGTGGTTTCTTCAGGGTCATGCAGTTATTCAGTGCACGAGGAGAGAAGTGACCCCAGGGCAGGGGGACCCCAAAGCTGGTTGGTTTAACCACAGCACTGGGAGGCCCCTCTGCCATGCCAGTGCCCTTTTGCCAGGACAGAATCTGGAAAGCTGAGGGCAATGGACCAGCGGCTACCTGCTGGCCCAAGCCCCCTCCCCACGTGGGTTTTCTGGGACTCCTGCTTTAGCAGGTCACTCAACATCAAGCATTGCTTTCCCACCTGGAAGAACTTAAAACACTAGTCATTACAACCAGGACTTCAGGGACAACAAAAACACAGGTTATTTCACAAACTCTACCTTTCCCCAAGAAAGTCTGTAGTGAGGAGGCTTTATGCACTCCATCTTCTTGAGAAGTGTCGACGGTGTGTGCACCTGTGTGCCTTTGTGTGTGTGGGTGTGAGGGTCACACAGGAAGCCTTTACTCTGATATCCCAGCCAGTGTTTCTGCTCTCCATCCCCTGTCCCTGGCATGCTGGCTACAATGGTCCCGGTGGTCATTTCTACCTGCAGTCGTGCCCTGCATCCTGGGTGTGCCGACTATTCCCAGTGGATGTTGCCAGTACCTGACCCCACTGCACGGGGCATTCATTCTCTTCTAACACTTCGGGTGCATTCCCTGTATCAGCCCCTGCCGGGATCCCCCGGCAGTTAGCCCACCGTTTGAGAGAGCGAGCACCCCTCTGCCAGGGGGAGGGCGGTGTGGTGCTTCAGTCAGGACTATGGAGTCAGGCTGCTCTTTGTTGCCCTCCTGCTTTACTCTCTGCTCACAGTGTTTCCTCAGGCATATTGCTTAACGTCTCTGAACTTGAGCCTTTGCACCTGTGACATGGAGCTCATGAGACTTATCCCACTGCTGGCAGCGGAGAGTAATGGAAATGATGTATTTAAGCCTTGTAGATGGTATCTAGGACACAGGTCTTTTTATCCTTTTCCTGATTCACACATCTTATTTTCTTTATTCTTGTCATGCCTTGAAGGTGTTGGGAGTAGTTCCAGCAGTTCGGGCTCCCTGGGGCTCTCAGTAGAACCCAGGTGATTTGTCTTTGGTTTTCTCTTTGTCCTTCACAGGCCTCAGGGTCTATGTTGGCATGTGAGGGCTCCGTATGCACAATGCCAGCATTCACGCCCCTGGTGAGACTCTTGCCCCTCTCTGCTCTGCTCCGGAAGCCAAGGGTGTGACATTGACATGACACCTTGTGGGGCACCGTGTGCTGTGCTGGCTGCAGTATCATCGTCCATTCAGTTTTGTTTGTAATTAGCCCAGGAGACACAATCACTCTGTGAAAGGGCCCAGGGAACATATACTGCCCACCGCCTCGTTCCCTCGCCTGGAAAAGGGTGATTCCGGCTGGAAGACATTGACAAAACATGTGGAAGCACAGGATGGGAGTGTTACAAAGGCCTTCAGCGCAAATTCCATCTTACGGAGGAGCAAACTGAGGTCAGGAGAAGGGAGACACCCGTGTGGTTTCAGAAGACAGTACTGTGGAGTCAGGAAGGCTGCTCAGGCTGGAGTCTCAGTTCCTTCCCATGCTGGACATGTGGCCCTGAGCAAGTCACAGGATGTCTCCAAATTTCAGCCTCCTTGACAGAGAAATGAGAATGATAATGATAGTGCCTGATTCACTGAGGATTCAGACCCTCTGAAGCACCTAAGGGCTCTAGTGAAAGCTCACACCTTGCTCTCTATGATGCCCACATTCTGGAATCTGGGGACGTGGGAATAACTTCTGTTTCATTTTTGAGGTTTCTATAGAACCCATGGTCACATAAATGCAGGGGACAACTTTGGTTTCCTTACTTATAATCATGTCACAGTAATCACAATAAAAGTTATAGAATTGCATGTCTTATAAGTGGGGTAGTGAGTGTCTGTGGGATGTGTCCAATAGGCCACCGTGCATGAATCTTCACACCCACCCTCTGAAGTAGGTGCTATATTTGTCACCCTCCCAATCCAGATGAAGGCACTGAGGCACTGAGAGGCTAAGCCACTGCTCAAGGTCACTAGCTGCTATGTGGCCGTGTCCTGACATGGTCCCAGAGCTGTCTGATTTTGGAGTTATAGCACTTCCCTCTGTAAACTCAAACAGTATGCCTTCTTTATTCTTAGCTGTTGCCTTATTTAAAGAGGATCACCCTCCTTTCTTTTGTCTTTTGAAATCCGTGTCAACTTTCCAAGTTTTATGGGCAATTATATAGTTTCCCAGTTGTTGGTTCTTGGGTGTGGGCTGGTGGTTTCCCTTGAGATGGCCAAGGTCGACCAGTTAGCTGCAGACACTTGACAACTGGTATTCTCTGCCACATTTTCTCTTTCCATTTAACAGCTTTTGTCTCAGATGGAAAAGTTTATAGTTTTTCTTTAATGACTTTTTTAAAAATGTGAGGGTTGGAGGTTGTGGGTGGAAAAACAGGCAGGGTGAAGGAAAAGTTCTTTATTTTTTAGTCTGGTCTCATTTAAAAAGCTCTCTTCGCTCTGTTCTTAACATTTTGGCTTTCCAATTTTTCTCTTGTTAGTGGTTTTTCCCTGTCTCTGTTTATTTTGTGACTCGTGCCTGAAGGGATGTTTTCTCAAAAGGGAATTATCCACACCACATCTCGTTCTGGCCACATGATGACCACTCTCTCGGTCAAGGTCTTCTTTGTTCGGCGGAGTGGGGAGTTTATTCTAGTTAATGGGGTTGCCGTATAGAAGCAGCCGTTAGATGGGGCAGGGACAGAATGAACTGCCGTTAGCAGAGGCAGACATTTGAGTTGGAATATCCATTACATGCTGTTTTTCCTGGCACCAGAACCGCTTGAGCAGAGGGTTCGTACGCAGATTCTAGTGCGGCTGACTGAAGCACGTCGAGATTCCTGTTGTTCTCCTCGGAACTAGGAACAGGAGGCTGTTCAAACGAGGGTGCTCTCTCAAGGGCCACAACAGGCTGTCTCACTGGAAAACAAAGATGCTGGGGCCTCACAGGAAGTGAAGTTGGACTTCAGGACCACATCATGCCCTCTGGCTTCCGGACAGGGCAGGAGTTCCCTCCTACTCTCATTTCTTAGGGCTGCAGGGTCTCTGAGCCTTAGTTTCCCACTCTGTACAATGAAGCAGTCACAGAGCCATTAAGGGTGCAGGCTCATGGGCAGAATGCCAGCATTCATTCCTGCCATTGCCAATTTCCAAATGTTTGGTGGATCAGCTTGTGCCTCAGTTTCCTCATTGGTGAAGTGAGCGTTGTCAGATTCTGGGGTTGTTGTGAGGTCTCAATGCTTGTCAAGTCCTTTCTGTGCACAGTGCCCGGCGCTGGGCAGTGATCTGCCCGTGCTGCTATTAGTTGTCCCTTGTGACTGGCTTCCCTCACTCTCGCGTGGCCAAATGTAGCCATAGCCAAGGATAGTATTAACTCTACTAGAAATAATCACGAGAGCTCATAGTTATAAAAGTTTTAATATATATTTTATAAATACTTTCATTTTATTCTCTCTGCATCACAGATGAGGAAACTGAGGTTCAAGGAAGCCAAGTCACTCGCCCAAAGTCACACAGGTCAGCTGGGGCCCATCTGCATGCATACTGTGGGAGTGCCCGACTTAGTCTGTTCAGCTGCTCTGATAGAAGACCATGGGCTGGTCGATTCTTAACAATAGAAGTTTATTTCTCACAGTTCTGGAGGCTGGAAGTCAGACCTCAGGGTACTGGTCAGGGTCTGGTGAGGGCTTCTTCCAGATGGCAGACTGCTGACTCATCATATCCTCACATGGCAGAAAGAGGTGAGGGAGCTCCCTGGGGTTCGTTTTATAAGGACACTAATCCCACTTATGAAGACTACACCTTCATGACCTAATCACCTCCCAAGGGTCCGACCTCCAAACGTTGGGAATTAGGTTTTAACTTATGAATTTTGGTTGGTGGAGGAGGGGGAGACACAATTCAGTCCATCGCAATGACCTTTTAAGTCCAATGCCTCTACTTCTGGTGGTATGGTTTGCAGTTCTTAAGCTTGGTTTCTTAGTTTACTGGTTCCAACCCTTGATGAGGAGTGTGAGGCACTAAGCTCAGTCTATGAATTTTTTCCCCGTGGTGGGTTAGGTGCACATTCTTGGTTCAGTCCGCTGTGGCTGGAGGGGTGGAGTCACGTGGCTTCAACATGGCGGCCCAAACCACAGACACTGAGAGCTTTTCTCAGAAAGGGAATTCGTGGGCAACCAAACCCTTCTATTATGCACACCCCCATTCAGTCCTAAAACTGTCTCGGGGTCCTCCCTGGAGGGTTAAGGCTCTGCAGGATTGCTATCTGCCTTTCTCCTGCTGAGCTCGGCTGTAGGCATGGGGGACCTTCCCTGGCGAGCTCTCCCAGTTCTGGAATTAATCTACACGATGTTGGCAGTACACTGAGTGCCCTGTGCCTGCCAGGGGGTGGGGTCTGGAAATTACTCTGGCAACCATGAACAGCAAGTGTCTATATGTCTACCACGCTGGTCTCCTCCCACCTCTTGCTAGGTCTGTCTGGTTCTTGGGGTTGTACTCTGGTATTAATGCTGTTGTGAGACCCCTTTGATGAGCCTGGCCATTTGCCTAGCACGCCCTCCCCACTCCCTGGGGCCCCACCATTTGCTAAGATCCTGCCTTAATCTAAACGTAAAGCGTGAGGCAGGGACTTATTCTGCCACTACCCGCCCATCAAATCAGGCCCCTTCGCATGTTTTTCTTTCAACTTTTATTGTGGAAAATCTCAAATATTCACAAAAATAAAGAGACTCGTGTAATAAATCTTCATGTACCCATCATCCAGCCTCCACAATGATCAAATCAGGGCCAAACTTGTTTATCTATGCCTCCGTGTAATCTCTCCTAGTATTATTTTGAAGCAAATTCCAGATATTATTGCATTTGTAAATCTTTTAGTGTAGATCTCTATACTATTGGAACTGTTTGTTTTTAACAGAATCACAATCCTATGATCACACCTAAATGTAACAATGATTCCTTAATGTCATCAAATAACTGAGCCAGAGTTTACATTTCAGTTGCCTCATAAATGTTTTAAAGGTTTTCCTCATGAACAGTTTGCTTGGGTCAGCATCCAAATAAAGTCTAGGTATTGTGATAACAAAACCCCTCGATTTCTGTTCCCATATCTATTTTTTCCTTGCAATTTATTTCTTAAAGAAGTTGACTTGTTCGTCCTGTAGAGTTTTGCAGTTGGATAGCTCACTGCTGGGACATCCCCGTGTACACTGGTATTTTATGAGAAGGTCTTGCTTGCATTTAGATTTGATTTCTCTTGGCAAGACCACGCTGTAGACGGTGCTGTGTTCTTCCACCGCAGGCGTGAACTATCTGGTCATCTCATGTTGTGGGTGTAGCAGGTGTTGATGCTCCTGCTGAAATTAATTTATTAGAGTTTGCAAAATGGTTAGTTTTGACCCTGGCTGGCACAGCTCAGTGGGTGAGCCTTGGCCCTTGAGCCAAATGTTGCTGGTTTGATTCCCATCCAGGTGGGGGCTTGTGGCAAGAACTGATTGGTGTTTCTTTGTTTTTCTCCTTCTTTCTCCCTCCTTCCCCTCTCTCTAAAAAATAAATAAAATATTTTTAAAAAAATGGTTAGGTTTGAATTCTCTGATTCCTTCTTCAATTATTGGGTAGAATACAGTAAAAAAAAAAAGAAACTTCCCCATATCTACCATTTGGTCACCCAATGGCATAGTCCATATAGAAAAAACAGAATAAAGGCTGACTTTTTTTCTTTACTTATCAACTTTATGAATATGGAGTTAGTTCACAAGCAATTAGGGTTTTTGAGAAGTATCATTAAAACTCATAGAATTAAATATATTTGATAGGTTTCAATACATTTCAGTTATTGTACTTAATCATGCTCAGACTTCATCATCTTTGGCCAGTGGAGGGCTCTTCAAACTGCTTCTGGGTCCTTTTAACAATTCCTCTCACTCGCCCCCACCCAACCTCCTCCCCATCCCAACATATTGATGGGAGCCCGGATTGAGTCCCAGTTTTTCAGGTCATTTGTCTGTTTAGCACAATGTCTGGCACATAGTGCGTATTCAACAAATGGTAGATGTGAGTGTTGTGATTATTTAATAGAAATCTTCACCTCCCCATCCAGGGCCAGGTCTGTAACTTGGAACACCTGCCCTACCCAGTCGTGACTTCTAGGGGCGGGGAGAGGATGAGAGAAGGGGGTGGAGTGAGTTACATCACTCTCTCTTCTGGTACAGCTATGTCCTTATCACCACTCCTTTTATGAACCCCTCTCCCTGGGGAGGAGGGACACAGCTCCCGGGTGAGACTGAGACCGGGGAAGTGAGCATGTGCAGTGTAGCCCCTTCTGACCTCTCTCAGAGACAGGCTCCGTCCACACGCTGTGTGTGTTCCCTGTGCACCTGCCTCCTGTGGGAGGAAGCAGCCAGGGAGGGTCTAGCATCTGGAAGGGGTTGCCTGGAATTGGTGGGGGCGAGGGAGGAACATAGGGGAAGCTGCAACTGTATCCGAAAATGAGGGTGTAATTTAATTCAGGACGGAAGGAGTTGAGTGCTGCTTTCAGCTTCATATCTAAGCTGCGTTATCTAATCCAGAGAAGCCACAAAGCTGACACTGTTGGTCCTTATTGAACTCCCCTTTCTGCTTCTCAAATGGCTTGTCACCCAAAGGAAGAAGGAGTGAACTAAGTCAGTATCTTAAATATGCCACCACCTGCCTTCCTTTCCCTTCAGCCACTGGCTGCTGAGGTCTCACCGTCCCCATGGACAGCCTTGCCCGAGGTGATGCGGGAGGCTCTTTGGCAGGTGTTACCTAGAAGAAGAGCTGTCAGGTAGTAAACTCAACAAGTAAGTCACCCAGCATACTTCTAACACAGGTGTGGCTGAGGCAAGTATTCTATTCAGGAGCAGAGAGAGTCTTTCCTTTCATAAACCTTTCAGAGTCAGGAAAGTGAAGACTGTGCAGCTTGTACTGTACTTTCCAGCCAGCCCTGCTGCTGGGCACATGTGTGTGCACATGGACCCTGAAATGGTTAGTACCACATTTGTGCTGTGCTGGAAGCCCCAATTCTGTGCCTTTTAGGTGGACTTTGAAGTATGCTCAAGGCTGGTGGTTAGGGTATATCTCAGTCTGTTTGGGCCGCTATAACAAAATACCATAAACTGGGTAGCTTATCAACAACAGAAACTTACTTCTCACAGTGCTGGAGGCTTGCCATCCAAGGTCATGGTGGTGGCACGGTCAAGTTCTGATGAGGACCTCTTCTAGGCTGCAGACACTGACTTCTTGCTGTGTCCTCACACGGTGGAAGGAGTGAGGGAGCTCCCTGGGACTTCTTGTGTAAGGGCACTCATCCCACACGTGAGGGCTCCCCCCTCATGACCTAACCCCACCTGCCCAAAGTCTTACTTTCTGATGCCATCATATTGGGGATCAAGATTCAACATACAGCATTTCAGAGAAACAACATGCAGTCTATAGCAGGGTACGGCATGGACTAGATATGAAACAGACCCCCTCTAACAATGTATTAAATTAGACAGAAATGTATTCCTCTCATGTACAAATCTGAGCTGACGTAGCAACTCTGCTTCACGAAAGCACCGGGAGCCACAGCTCCTTCCATTGCTTTTGGTTGAGAATTTAATCTGCATTGGCTACAAGAGATGAGAATTTCTTTACACGGGGCCAAGAGGCTCCTGTGCTTTTGCAGTTAGTTTTCAGTGGGCTGGTAGTCACCCCGAGTCTTTTGTTACCTTTTCCCAAAGCACCCATTGTTCTCCAGCAGCACCCACTCAGTTCCACTGCCCTGATCATGACAATGTCCTCCCTGTGTTTCGAAAGCTTGACATGTCACATCCTCCAGTTCCTTTTCTCCTCCCAGCATCCCATCCCGTTTTACCACTGGGGGCAGTTTGGCCGAGTTCACCACCGTCTTCTAAACTCAGTATTAGGGTTCTCATTCCCTGTCGGCTGGCGGGTGACCCAGCCCCCGTTTCTGCTCTCTGAGACTCCTTCTGGTGTCAGCTGGCAGGTTGGGGTCCCCAGGGAGCAGCCGCTGGGACAAAGGTCAGGCTGCAGCAGATCTAATGGGGGCGTGCCCAGAATGGATGCCTGTGAAGGGAAAGGGGGAGCAGGATGAAGCAGGGATAGGAGTTAGACTGCATGCCAGTCAGGTTCAACAAAGGCCGCAGCTGACCGCTGGGGGAGCTCCAAAGCCCCGGCGAACCCTCACGCTTGTCTTGAGCCTGGGCAAGGAGCTAAGCCTTTCTATCCCAGTATTGGCCGGTTACCACTGCGGGCTCCCCTGGGGAGGAGGAGTGTCCTTGAGTGAAGCGGCTTTCTTCAGAAGAAAAGGAGCCATTTCTGAGAGGGCTGGCAGTTCAGGGCCCTCTGCCAGCCAAACTCCCAGCAGCTGAGGGAATAAGAAAAAAAGAAAGGGCCACAATAATCTGTAGATCTGCCCGTCAAAAAGTGGAGACTGTTTTTTCTCCCCTTGAATTTGGCTTGGCCTTGTGACTGGCTTTGGCCAGTAGTATAGGACAGGAATATCCATGAGACAAGAGAATCTTGAAAAGTGCTTGTCCATCGGGGTGGCTATTCACTGGCTGCTGAGAACCCTTCCACCGGCAGATGAAGATGCCCAGGCTAATGCTCTGCAGACGAGAGAGGCCTACTTGCCCCAGGTGAGCCTCAGTCACATGAATACGGCATCCTAGGCCATCAGGGCCTGGCCAAAGGGGCCCAGATGGACCACCAGCAGACCCCCTAGGATCATGGGAAATAATAAGTATTCATTATTGAAAACAATAAATACTTATTGTTTTCAGCCACCACGTTTCAGGAGTCATTTGTTACAGAGCAAAAATTTATTGATAATAGGCCAGCACGAACCTGGCATTGGGTCTGAACAAATGGGGAAAATGTTTTGGGATTTGGCAAACTTACATAGTTTTATCCCCCCTCCCCAGGTTTCTCGATTTCTAATAAAACTGTAGCCAAGCCCGTGTTTTTTTTCAGAGCCCTGACAAAGCACCCTTTCAACTGCCCTCAGCACACAAAAGGGACTCTACGGGGTTTTTGCCATTCATATTTGCTGAGGAAAATGCATGCTTTCTGAGCTGCCAGCGTTCCTGCAGAGAAAATATAATCACGTCTCTGAAAACCAAGGCCTGCTCTCTGGTCAGAGATGTGCTCAAGACAGCAGTGTGCTGACTATTAGTTGGACCGAGTTTCTGGAGGAGCACTGGGGGACCTGAGGGAGTGAGTTACATGGAAAGGCGATAAAATCTAAAAAATCAGATCAAAAGAAAATGCAAATCAAGCACTTTTGTGTTGTTTGCTGGAAAAATATTTCCCTGGCACACAGTTCTTGGCACCTGACAAATGTTTGTTGAGTGAATGAACAAATAAACGCATGAATGGAAAGGGGTACATGCTACTGTGCTCGGAAAACCTGCGGCCAGGCTGCCCGGCTTGGCGATCTTGGGAAGATCGAAACCGCATTAACATGGGAGCTGGGTTGAGTTGGCTCAGAGATTTTTCTTCCCGGATGCCACAGGGCTCTGCTCAAGTTCTAGGGCCACCACGTCCACAGACATGTAGATCTTCTCTCTACTCAATTTTCCCTTCTGAAAAGAGAGGATTGGACCCTCTAGAAGGCCTCGCAGAAAAAGGGGCTGGGGTTGATGCCTCCTTGATCACCCTCTCACCCGTGCTGCGTGTGTGACCTGGGGCAAGTTGCTCACACTCTGCCTCAGTTTCTTAATCCGTGTAATGAAACGGTAATACTACTTACAGGTTTCTGGGTGAATTAGGAATAAGATACGTAAAGTACTTGGAATGTAGGTGCTAAATAGCTGGAAATTATTAATAATGGGTAAGTTGTATATTCCGATGGAGTGAAATCTAGTGTTCCTGATTTTAGTCATAATTGTCAAATATCGGGGGGAACCCTTCTGTGCCTGTTCAACTCCACATCATTCTGAATGAGTGGAGCATTCTGAATTCTCTCTTCCTGACTGTTCCCACTCCGCACCCCCAGGGCGACACGTCCCATTTCTCAAGCTGCGAAGTCAAATGACAGCGGCCTTTTATTCCATATGGTTCTCATTCCAAAATGTTGTTTCAAATATTTTCAGCTACCAAGCACAAGCTTGCTTTTTTTTTTTTTGCACATTTCAGATGCCTGCTTTTGAGTTTTGCAGTATTCTATGGTTTCCTGCTCATTTGCTCCGCCCTTTAATTACTCCACCAGCACTCAGTCCCCCGGCCTGCCAAGACTGTCTCCTCCTCTTCCTAATATTCCCGGCTCTCCCCGAGGGCCGTCCTGAAGCCAAGGAGCTCTCCCATGCTTTGCAAAATTGAAAGTCCTCTGTTTACCCTGCTCCCGCCCGGCCATGTTCATGGCAGTTATCTCACTTGGGCTCCCATTTCCTGCTCTTATTCTTGGCTCCCCGCCAGTCATCACACATTCACATGAAATCCTGCCTCTGCTCACAGAAGGGAAAGGCTGTTTCCATTCATGGAATGCTCACTGGCCACAGAGATGCTACGCCCTCGCCACAGGCAGGGTGTTCTCGGGTTTCCTGACATGCCCAGAGCGAGGCTGGGGGGGCTCTGGTCCCAACAGTTATTTACAATAATGACAGGCCGGGCTAGAGAACAGTGTGGTCTTTGTGGTGAAGGGGAGAGAGCTCGGGGACTGTCAATTCTGATCGACCTGGAGCTCGGTCTCCAGGCCGTCCCTGAGCTCGGTTTATTTATCCGTGAGATGGGAATGCCCGCTGCGCAGCAGTATGGGGAGGCCTGTGGATGGAAAGGGCTGTGCACAGGGCCTGCCCGGAAAATGGCATTTGTTCCATAATTGTTTTATGTTCTCCCTCCCTTACTGGTTGCCAAGCCCGATGGGTCCATCGGAGTCCCAGCCATAAAGAGAATGGCACCTCGCAGGGTTGGATGAAGACGGAGTCACGGAAGGATGAGGTCTAGATTTACAGAGGTGTGGGCAGGAGAGGAAGAGCCCCTCGGGACCAGTGAGGACGGGAAGCCCCATCTCGTGCCGAAGGGCCGTGGAGGGTGTGCGCCCGGCCACACCTGCTGAACGCCGCAGCCGCGACGCAGGGCACACTGGCTTCAGAAAGTGTTTGGGGTCTTAGCAAACTTAGCCCATTTCCTCGCCTCTTCCCCAGGATTCTAGATTTCAAATAAAACCTAGGCAAATCCAAATGCTTTTTTTTAAAATTAAGGTGGCTGGATAGGGACTGTGGCTTAGGTAGAGGCCTGTGGCCACTAATAAAGTTATAGCCCATCAGGGAGAGAGTGGGGGCCTATAGCCCCCTTTTCGTTCTTCCTGCCCATGGTTTCTATTGACTGAACCCGACTGGAAGCCAGAGAGTGAGGAGCTTGGGTGATGAACCCCGGAACGTTGGCCTCCTGGGCACACAGAAAGGCAGAGAAAAGTGGAGAATGGACCTGGAGGAGCAGAGGGTCCTCTTGTCAGTGGTCACTGATTAAATGGTCGCTTTGGGCAAAACTCTGAGCCTCAGTTTCCTGTCAAGTGGGCATCGAACTAACTTGCTCACCTGCCTCACAGGGCCAGCCGTGAAGATGAAATGGACGCATTCTCCTCGTCATTTCCTCCGTGGGGTGAACCTCTTCTTCACGTGCATCCTCTCACTCCGCTCCCCAGTAACCAGGCCAGAGACCAGGCAGGGGCGCTTTGGACTCGGCGGGTTGTCAGTGGTGGTCTGGCCAGCTCTCTCAGTGCGGGATCATGGGCAAGCGACAGCTGTCTGAGCCTCAGCGGCCATCTTACGCTGGGTTCCCCACAAAAGCAGATGCAGAGACAAGTATTTGAGTGCAGGTGGTTTCTATGGGAGCTGATTCCAGGAAGCACAGAGTGGGGCGGGGGCAGGGAAGGGAGGAAAGTCCTTAATGGGTCTCATCAGCCTCCTGGAGACTGTAGGATTATTCTGTGGCAGGGTGAAGGGCCTAGGGTGTTTGCCCACCGGCCCCCATCCCTCCTTGGCTGACGGTGGCCCCTGGGTTCACTCCCTGGCTCTTCCTGGCTGCCTGTGTATGGGCAGAAGAGACTAAAGCAGCCGGAGAGACACAGGAAGCCACGTAGATGCCCCCAGTAAGCCCGGAGGAAATGCCTGGGAGCCCAAGGGCATCTGCTTTGGTGTCCTAGTTTGTGTCATGGGGACGAGGGGACGATGCCTATCTCACAGGGCAGTTGTGGAGATTAAATAATTAACGCTAACATGATTACATGTCTGACACCTACCAGCCCCCCAGTAGGTTTTGGATAGAGAGGAGGCATTTGTGATAAGGCGGTAGAATATTCACATAGCACTGACGGAGGCAAAAGGGACTCCAAGAAGTCAAGACGTTTGCCCTAAATCACACAGGCTTTTCTTAAGTGGCCAAGTCCGGTCTGACTCCAAGTGTGTTCCCCTTCCACTCCGTCGTGGCTGCTGCCTGTTAATGGACTATACATGCAGAGTGTTTTTGCATCATAAAGTGTGAGAAGCTCCATAAATATAAAATGTTTGTAGTCCCAGGCGTGCTAGCTCACATCCAACTTAAATCGACTCTGGGTAGCTCTTCCCTCAGCCCTGATCCTCATAAGCCCCAATATAGATTTTCTTAGTCCCCTGGGGTTTTCCATTCTGTGCCCCAACAATCCCCAGCCTTTCATTAGCAATGCCTGGGTGTCTCCACATATTCCAAGGGGTGCCAGAAAGGCTCCAGACAAAATAAAATGTGCCATAAAACACGGAGGGCATAAAACTCTAGACACCTTGTTCTCCGCATAATGGTTCCTTTTAAAAACCAATATTTTGAAATGCCCTCTTTATTATCCTGCTGATACATACATTAAAAACTAATAAAAGGCATAACTTTTTAAAAAAAATTGCAGTTAAAGAAACACAACACAAAAGTCACCATTTTAACCATTTTTGAGCGCACAGTTCCATGGCACTGGGCACAGCCGCCTTGATCCGCTGCGCTCACCGCCGTGGGCCCCAGGACTTCTCGGTCTGCCCCAACTGCACCTCCGCGCCCGCTGAACGCCGCCCCCCATCCGCTGTCTGCCCGCCTCTAGAGACCAGTGTCCCACTTTCTGTCTCTGGGACTTCGACTGGGCCGGGTGCCTCCCGTGAGTGGGGTCATACAATATTTGTCCGTGTGTGCCTCCCTGATTTCACCCTCGCCACGTGCTCAGAGCTCACCCAGGTGGTAGCGCACCTCACAACTTCCTTCCTTTTCAAGGCCACGTGATACTCGATTGTGTGTGTGTGTGTGTGTGTGTCGCGTTTTGCTGATCCACTCATCCACTGATGGACGTGTTCTTTGCGTCCACCTTTCGGCTGCTGTGAGTGATGCCGTTGAGAACATGGGTGGACCGATCATCTGTCTGAGTCCCTGTGCTCTGCCGTTCTTTTGGGTTTGTAGCCAGAAGTGAAACTGCTGGATCATCAATAATTCTGTATTTAATTTTCTGAGGAGCTCTCATACCGTTTTCCATGGTGGCTGCGCCATTTCACATCCCCACTAGCACCAGGTCTCATAAAGAAGCAAAACAGGAAGGGCATGTGTGACCGCACAGCACGCAGTCTTCCCGAATGTCAAGACTGGGGCCGCGCGGCAGAGAGGCCCACCGCGGTGGTTGCCGCCTGCCGCAGCCAGGGATCAGTGTGCAGGGCCCACGCGGCCGCGTGCCTTCCTGAGAGCACTGACATCAGCGATTTTCCAAAGACAATCAGCAAATGAGACATAGCTCCCTCTGCGATAAACGCATCACATTTCTAAAAATTTGAGTGTTTATTAAAATGGGCGATAGGTACCTTGGCACTTATTGTGAAACAAAATCATAATCAGTAAACTTTGAACACACATTTCATTGACATGTGTCTTGAGCTATATGTGTGCAAGTTGTATGGGACAGGATAGTGTTTGCTGGGCGGAACCGTCCTATGCACACTTTCTAATTCCCAGGAGCAACCCTCCCCCCACCACACTGCAACGACAACAACAACAAAATGGCCCCACAAATTCCCCAAATGCCTCCTAGGGAATGAAGCGCAGCCCCCACTTAGAAATGCTCTCTCGAGCCCACCGAGGGTCTCGAATGTGGGAGATGAGTGACTTTTGGTTGCTTGACAGTAAGAATGAGAACTGCAGGGGTAATGCCAGTCACAATCGCCCCAGGAGTGCCTGGTCTTGGTCAGAAAGTTTAGTACCTGGAGTTTCTTCCCCAAGTTTTTACGTCCACGGGAGCCCAATTGTTCTCAAAACCCATTTCGGTGTCCAGCCCCACGGGGGAGAAGGACCAAGGGCCAGGGCACATATGGTCTCTGCAGGAAGGAACAAAAGGAGGGCAGGTAGTTGAGACCTTTTCTGTGGAGGCCGACTCTAGAACTTAAGTGACTTGATGCGGGGAGTGGGGAGAAGGTGGTGTCGAGTTTTTGAGGCTGGGTGCTGGAGAAGTAACACGTTGTTAACACAGAGTGAGGAGCGTTTCGTTTGGGGGGCCCGCAGAGCTCTGCAGCTGGGGAGCCGTGAGCGGTGAGACCCGAGCGTCTCTGGGAGGCCACAGTGAAACAGAGAGAGAGAGCTTGTTATCGGTGGTTCCGAGGTGGAGCAGCAGGAGCGAGGCATTTTGGAGGAGGAGGACCGGAATTTTGGTTTCTGCTCTACCATTCGTAAGACGTGAGATTTGGGACAAAACGCTTGCACGTGCCAGGTTCCTCATCTGTAAATGGGGCTAATTCCAGCCCCAGCCTCCCTCTCAGGGCACCTGAGTAGGACTGCGTATTCTTGGTTTCGCCATTTTATCCCAGACCTGGTGCTCCGTTCCCCTCACACCTGAAAGGTTAACAATTACTCTTTGAACTGACCACGGTTCTCCAGAGAAACAGAACCAGTAGGTTGTACGTCTAGAGACACAAAGGGATTTATTTTAAGGAGTCTGTGGAGGTTGGCCAATCTGGTCTGCAGGGCAGGCTGGCAGGCTGGAAACTCAGGCAGGATTCCCACGTTCCAGTCTTGAGGCAGAATTCCTTCTTCTTTAGGAAGCCACATTTTTTTCTCTTAAGCCTTCAGCTGATGAGACGAGGCCCCCCGCATCACCAAGGGAATCTTTACTGAAAGTCGGGAGGCGGCAGGTGTGCGTCACATCTACAAAATACCTTTGCAGCAACATCTGCACGAGGGTGGACCCGACCACGGGGCACCCTGCCCAGCCATGCTGACACACAGAAGTTACCCCTCTCGCCTCAGGCACGTGGAAAGACGGGTGTGAGAAGGGCCTAGTGCACAACCAGAATCGAGCCCTTGGGGTTTGCTCCACTCATGACATAGCGAAGAACGCACCCTGGCTGTGGGCCTCCTGTGCTTTCCTGGTCACCTGTCTGCCAGAGCGCAGTCCTGCCGAAGCCCCAGGAAGGGCCGCTCACATGAAAGGGGCCCGACCAGAAGTCGCGCTCACTATCTTCTGGGCCAAATGCCATCCCGGTGCCATTTCTAGCGCCCTGGACCCCAGAGGCATGAGTGGGTCAAGGCAGGGGCCTGCAAAGAGGTGCTCTTTGTCTCCAAGCTCTCTGCGTTTCTCTGACATCATTGCCTGCCTCTTGCCTTTGCAGACCCGAAGGCCCCCAGGCATGCCTGCCGTTTGTGCACAGAGTGGCCCTGTGGTACTCAGCAGCAGCCAGGCCTACAGAAGAAATCGTTTGCCAGCTGCCTGCACAGGGGCTCCAGGTGGTTCCTTCTCCTCCCAGGCCTGTGGGTGCCTGATGCCTGGGACCATTTGGGTTGACTTTTCTAGGTCAGGCTGCAGGGAAACTAAGGGACTGTGGAGATTATTATGGCTTTTCTGAAAGGCGTGCCCAGGTAGCCTGGGTCCCTTGCCTTGCCAAGACTGCAGTGTAATTGCCTCCCCCTCCGCCGTGACCCCACCCCCACCTCAACCTCTTCTATAATCTGTGAACAAAGGTAGCCATTATTAGTATTATCACTGATATTGAGGACATAAACTCTTGAGGACTGTATCCAGATTTGCTGTCTCTGTTTCCCTGGTCAGGTTAAGAAGGTTACACACAGCCCCCTCTCCAGCTTTCACAGGGGATCTCCTCACACCCAACATTTTAGTGGAATTTCATCTGGACTGGGTGGTGAGGGTGGCTGAAGTTCACCGGCTTTATATAGTTTAATCCTCACATCAGTCTGTGAGGCAGACGTGATGAGATCTCCTTTGCTAAGTATCCCGACCGTGGCCATGCAGCTAACACGTGGGGGCCTTTTATTCATTTACGACGTACTGTGCCCCTCTTGGGAACCTGGGGCAGAAGAGCGCAGTGTCTGCCTGTACCTTAACAGACCAATTGGGAGTACTGATCCTTTTCATTCATTTCTTCATCAGTTTATTTATTCATCTATCCTGCACGTGAATATCTCGCAAGCCCTAAGCTTGCTCCAAGGAGCGTGCAGTCTAGGGAGGGAGCCAGCTGAGTCCACCAAGGAGGGGTAAAATGATTTATGGGCTTCTGCGCGTGGCACAGCCAGGAATGTGGAGCTGGGCAGGGAGGCATAGAAAGTGCTGACTGTGGGCTCAGCCCGCAGCTGCCTTTCCCCGCAGCTCCCCCGTAGGAACGCTGGTGTCACGGAATGTGTTGCTCTCAAATTCCACCCCAGCTGCACCATCTGCAGGAGCCCCACCCAGGCAGGCGGGGAAGGGGTGGGGTGGGGAGAGCCCGCTAAAGGAATGGCCGTCTTTCTTTCTGGTCCCACCTTGGAGGCTGCCCGGTTGGTGGTTAGGGAAATGTACAGGAGCGTCTGGAAAGTGTGATGCCAACAGACAGACAGAGCTGTCTGGTTGGGGCTCTCTGCCCGCCTCCCAGCCTTTGGCCGTCTCTGCCTGGGTCACCCCTTCTTCTCCCTCTTGTCTGATGGAATGTTCTCCTCATTCTCCCATCCCCGAGCTAGTGACTTGGGAGCTCTGGTAGCCATACTCCCGTTCTCCGCTCCCCGCCCCAGAGCCCTGGGTGTTGTTTGACTGACCTACGGTGTGTGCCTTGTTTCCCAGTGTGGCTATAAACTCCTTGTTAAACCGCTGAGGCTGAGAGAGCAGAGGCACCTCTCCAGCCTCCTCCACACACTCCTCCAGAGCATGGTCCTGGCTTCCTCCTTTCTCGGATTCTTTTGTCTTCATCCAGCAGAGCCCCAAGGGAATGAACGGGGCTAAGGACAGGCTCCCGAGCAGACCCTGTGCCTTCTTGCCTCTGCCGGTCCTGCATCTGCACTGCCTCCACCCTCCTGCGCCCGACCCAAGCCTGACTCCCCTCTCCCTGGTTCAGCGAAGGCGCCCTCTCCTTGGAATCCCAGACCCCCTGGTCCCATTCCCTCTGTGGCATTTGTAACAACAGCACTAACCTCTCTCTGGCCAGTGTGCCTTACAGAGCACTTCCCCATGTACGGTCTTCTCTTATTCCTACCAAACAATCTTCCTGAATAGCTGCCATGTATTTCATACTTACTAAGAACAGACTCGTTACCTACACATTACTTTTCACGGTCACAGCAACACCACGAGATGTGTGTTGGCGTGCCCATTATACAGATGAAGAATTCGAGGTGCAGAGATGCTAGGTCTCTCGCTCGAGTGTATCCAGCCAGGAGTCACACCCAGGTCTGCCTGATTTCAAAGTCTCCCTGCCCACCACAGCTTGTGGCCTGTGGTGAGAGCATGCTGTTCTATATTGGTTTCATTTATGGGTGTGAAAACCAAGCCTAGGTGAGGACGAGTCACTCCCCCAAGATGGCAAATGCAGGACTCTGGCCTGGGCCTCGTGATTGCAGACCCCAGAGGGCTCCCTCCACACTGCTGCTTCTCTTGGGTGTTCATCCTGTCAGCTAGTCATCCATGTTCACGACCAAGTTCCTCCACTCAGTGCAAGCTGCATGGAGGTCAGATGAGGGTCTGACTTACCTCAGTGGACCCCCAGATTGCCCAGGTTGAGGCATGGCCACTGGGGCATCTGATCCATGTTCCGTGGGTGGGTGAATGGAAGGTATAAGGTCTAGTGATGGGTAGGGGGTGGAAGGCAGGTGAGAAGATCCTGGAGGGTGAATTTCTGTGCCAGGGAGACAGAGCCACTTGGGGTTCCACATCTGGAAACTGATCGGGAGGGACCAGCATAAGGAACTGGGCTCTCAGGTAAGCAGATGGTGGGAACAAACCCTGCTCTTCATTGCTCTGCCAGAACCATCTTGTGTGGGGTAGTGGGAAGTGGGCTAAGAACCCCAGAGCTGGGGGCTGCCACAGACAGTGACCACTTCCTGGTGTGAGTGAGTGGTCTGGCACCGGGCACTCCACGGGCCTCTCCCTGCCTCCTGAAATCCACGGTGAGAGAGCCAACCTTTGCACGGAGTTTTGATGTTTTCTTTTCTTGATACTGTTCTTCCAGAGTATACAGGAATTAATAGTAATCAATACTGACAGCTCCACGGAAGGATAAAGTGCTTTTGGATGAGTGGGACCGATAACAGGGTCAGTGTGGGTCCTCTGGGAACGGAGGC
Organism: Tonatia bakeri; assembly: GCA_004024845.1. Classification (NCBI taxonomy): domain Eukaryota; kingdom Metazoa; phylum Chordata; class Mammalia; order Chiroptera; family Phyllostomidae; genus Tonatia; species Tonatia bakeri. The sequence goes on along the minus strand of PVIA01008458.1, from coordinate 27,307 downwards.
ATGATGTGCCCGGAATTTGCTGGGGATGGCAGCTGCGAAAGATAAGGGAGGTAGGAGGGAGCAGGAGTGGGCGTAGACCCTCAGACCACAGGGCTGGCCCCACACCTGCAAAGTCAGGGCGGGAAAGAAGGGGGACTGGGTAGGGAGAGCCTCCGCCTGAGGAGCACCAATGAGAGAGCCCAGGCCAGGCCAGTGGGGAGTCTCCTGCACAGTTAGAGGAGTCCTGACCTGGCCGGAATGGCCGGGCTCTGGCCTGTGCCTCGTGCTCGGCCACTGGCTGGGAGAACCCCAGTGCCCATGCTGTTGGCAATTCCAATGCGTCAGCAGCCAGAGGCCGTCGGTGAACAGTGCCCTCTGCCTACAGGCTCCTGAAGGAAGGTGTGGGCAGCACACTTGCAAGAGCAACACAGGGATGAAACCAGTGCTTTGGACCCAGAGAGACCCAACTCTGGTGGCATGGCTGCAGGTGAGTAAATGAGTTTTATTTTCAGTTGATTTACTTGCCTTCGGCTGACAGATGGATTCAGTAAGGTAATGTATGCAATGCCTGTCATGGTGAAGTTGCTCAAAAATTGTTAGTTATCTTCGCTTTTTGGAGGCAGTGTGAAATAGAGGCTTGCAGGTAGATTCTGGAGAGACCACCTGGGTTCCAGTCCTGTTTCTGCTACTTGCTGGCTGTGTGGTCTTGAACAAGTTCCTGAACCCCTCTGGGACTCTGACTTCTCCTTTAAAAATGGAGATAATACTAAAGCTTCACCTCATGGGACTGTTGTGAGAATTAAATGAGATAATCCATGTCAAGGAGTCAGAACATAACAACTGTTATTACTTGCCTGAATTCTGGAGTCCGGCTTCCCTCTTCTTGAAGCGTCATGCATGGCAGTGGCCTGCAGAGGGCAGCATTTCCACAGTAATCTGACTGCTCTGCATACGTGAGCGGGCCTTTCAAGCTTAGGACAGAAAAAACAAGGCATAGACAGCGCAGCCCAGGGACCAAAAAACAGAAGAGATGCGAAGGCCCAGGAAAATGGGCGGAATTAAAAAAAAATAACGCCTATGGGTGGGTGGCTGCTCTGAAACGGAAAGGAGAAGAATACCGAGAATTGAAAATGTAAAGCCCACACACACAACTAGAGGTGAGCATACAAAACAAAAGCTTGCTATTGCAAACAACACACCTGCTGCCTTCGGCCCTGTCTGGGGTGGGAGGAGGGGCCAGGAGTCTGGTGACCCGGGGCCTAGCTTGTTTGTTCAGTGTGTGCCAGGGATCAAGACGCTCTTTGAAAACACTTGGAATGCAGCGGAAAGATCAACAAACCAGAGTTGACTGACTTGAGAGCGGGGCAGCTCTGGATTTGCAGGACATCTGCTGTCCGATGACAGCTCAGTGGCTAACAAGCTGGGTGACTTTAAGGGACCATTGGGACATCTCTCTGTGGGATGCAGATGACCCTTTAAACAGTCAGGAGCAAAGGGCCAGGTTGAGGATTATTATCATTCCGTATTCCATGCCACCAGCCCCATCAAAATTCTTGCTTTGCCCCACACTGTACTGCAGGATGGTCTTCCAGGGTCTTTAGCAGCTTGGATGAAGGAGAGCATTTTCCTACACACAGTGTGCCTGGCACCCTTTTCCTTCCTGGCAGCTATTTGTAACATCTGCCGTCATCGGGCCTCTTAGGAGTCTCTTGGGACCATCACTAACGATCGTTAAACGCAGAAATCTCTACTGCTATTTGCCCTGGAGCCTTGCTTCGTGTACAAGAACACAGTTGTATTTTCTGGTGTTTTCAATATAAATGCTTAAATCCCTGCCTTATTCCATACATAGCATCCTGCACTTTGCCCTTTTCACTAAGCCCAGACCTTAGAGAATTTCCCATTCTCCATGTAAAAACTAACCGTGTTCTTTATAGCGGCCTGATGGTAACCCGTTGTATGGATAAGCCAGAGTTCATTTAAGAAATCTAGTATCGATGGACATTTAGATTCCTTCCAGTTTCCCCCTTTCGAAAGCAGCAATGCGAGGTTGTCCATATCTGCAAGTCTTTCACTAGGAAAGGTGCCTGAAAATGGAATTGCCGAAGGCAATTGCTCACCTTGCAGAAGGTGAGCATGTAAAATGTTGACAGATACTACTGATTTGCTTCCAAAGATGGTGCCCGTTCCTGTTCCTGTCTCTTTCTAACACACTATTGGTTATAGTCCACAGATGCCAGGGGGGTTCTATGTCAAGACCTGCTGAATGGGAGAGGCAGTATAGCCCAGTGGCACAAGCCAGATACTGCATTCAGATCTTAATTCTACTCCCCATAATGTATGTGAACTTGGGCAACTCGACCTCTTGTGATCTGGTTTTCGCAAGGGTAAAGTGGAAATATGAATGGTAGCTAATTCGCAGGTGGCTGTGATAACAAACGAGTTAATGTATACAAGTCACTGGGACAGGTGCTTGGTGAGCCGCAAGCCCTTCTCTGTCGTTCTGTGGCGTCATTAACCAGCTTCTCTGAACTGAGAGCCTGGGGTGTTGATTGGCGAGCTAAGCTGGTGAGGAATGGCAAGATGCACGTGGCCCATCCAGCCAGAGAATGAATTCCCCTAGTAAACGTTGTTGAGAAAAGTACTTCAGTTGATCAGCACCTACACACTTCGTGCATGCAAACAAATGGATGTATTATGGAGAAGGATATATAGTAAAACTGACATGTATTTGAAAACAAGAAACTTCAAAAACTGAGTGCCCATGGAGGGCCGCACTAGATGAGATACTTCAGCGCCCAAGGAGTATGGGCTCATTCTGGATTGTTCCGACGGGAGGAGGTTGAAGAAGCAGGTTCACAGTGGTGTGCCCTCTGAAACGGAGGGTCTGGTGAGTATGGGTTTGCTTCCCGTGGTTTCCTAAAACTAATGACTGTTCCTAGCAGTGAAATGCAAATTGCTCTTGTAAAGAGTCAATATTAGCAAATCAATGAACAGATGTTATGGCTGAAATGATTTCTCATTAGTGCCCTAGAAATAGTTGGAGTTTAAAATAGTCAATCAGGTAATCAGAGTCATCCATGATCTTCTATCTGGCTGAGCCCCCAGGAGAGAGGGGACAACCAGAAAAATCTCAGATTTTCAGAATTGTTGAGCCTGTACCTCACTTACAGTGTCCTTCACTCTCTGCCCTTCCTTTCTTCCTTCCTTTCTGTTGTGTCTTTATTTTTTTTCTATTTGTCACACTGCAGTAAAAAATCCAGTTTGTCTACCCACGGCAGCTCCTTTTAGCAAAGTGAAGAAGTGACTTCAAATTTTGGCTTAGTTATTAAATAAATACTTGAACTTGGTCAAGTTAGCTAACCTCCTGGAGCCTCGTTTACCCCAGCTAGAGAATGGGGGTCATTTCTGTATCTGGTGAGAGCCCTGTTGCAGGTGCTAGAAAACTCATTCCAAGCAACTTACTCACATAAGTGGAAAGGCTGTGGGTTCCCATTTTGATTCACAACCCAAAGCTGTCCAAGGACCCAATTTCTTCCTCTCCCTTTTGATTCTTCAGCTTTGACTCCATTCTCAGATTTCAAGCGGCAGCTAGATGGCTGTAGGGGCTCCATTCTCCCAGGCTTCATCTCAAGGGAAGCGTATCTGCCCCATCCCAGCATTTCCAGCAGAAGTCTCACTGGGTCTCACTGCAGCTCATTGGGTCTTGCAACTATCCCAGAGCCAATCACTACCGCTAGGGGAAAGGGAGGTGTTGATTGGCTTAGGCTAGGTCACATGACCCACACCCGTGCTGGGACGTGGGCTCCCTGGATGCTTTAGACAGAGGGTGGGAGGTGACACTCCCAAGTCAAACTGTTGGGTGTTGCTAGGAAAAGAGAGTAGATGTTGGGAAGCAAAAGGCATATGTGTGCTGTCACATTCTCCAACAGGTTTGTGGTGAAATAATGGCGGGTGCAACTCCCTGGCAGGGGACCACATGCTGCACAGTTTAAGTCCGTTTCCTGCCAATGTCTCCTCCCTGGCAATACTTCAGGTGTTTTTTTTTTTTAATCCTCTGTTCTTTGGAGATTTTGTTTGCTTTGCAACAATTTCCCAATTACTGTTTATATCTCCAGTCCCAACATTTCTTCGTAGATTGAGTCCCGGGTCTCCAACTGATTTTTTGACCATTTCACTTAGTTCTCTCATTGCAACTTACAGTTCAACACCTCAAAACCCCAACTCATCATCTCCGCCGGAATCAGAGCCCCCTTCTGATTCCCTCCTCCTGCCCTGTGGCCCCGCACATCCATCAGGCACTACAATCGCTTTGGTTTGGTATTCGTTTCCATTCTTGCTTGCTGCCTGGATGATTAAAACGACCTCTTCTGCTGTGCGCGGGCTCACCCCTCTGGTGCATTCCGGGTTACCGAGGATGGGGCTTGGAGTCTCACTGCCTTGTAGCTTGGTTACAAGTCTCATATGATGAATGAACTTGAGAAAATAACAACCGTTCTAAGCCTCAGCTTCTTCAGCTATATAATTTACATTGCTTTTTTCCCTGAGCACACGTCCTTTTGATAAAGGATCCAGCCTTTAGAGCAGGGCCTGGAGAGTCCCATTTGTAAATATGGTCCGTTGCTCTGAGTGCCAAGTTCAATGGTCTCCCATCTCCTTTTATTTTACTTTGTGACTCTCGCTCTCTTCTTTTGGCAGCAGGTATTTTTGACTTAGAGAGTGTGGGCCAGCCCTATAGAAACGCCACTTTCACACCTGCGGAATATCATGTTGCCTGCCATTCACTCCTGGAGCACTTCTAATCCTCTCCGGCTCTGCGATCCGTAATTATATACGCCCCTGCTCAGCTTCGGCTGCTGCAGTCCCACCAGCGGACGGCTCGTCTGTTTCCTCCTCACCTTCCACTGACCCCGAGAAGGGTTGCTACCTGGGAGGTGGGTTTCTTAAGGCAGAGATGAATGCACTCAGCGTAATCGCAGGCTCAGCTGTGGGAGCCAATGGAGGTGTGGTGAGTTACCTGTGGGGCCCAGCTTCACCGTGAATGGCTAAGCGACCCTACGTGCGGTGAAGCAGGGAGACAGGAAACACACCTGGATGCGCATGCATCGCACCTGCACTGTCTACTATGACAGTCACTAGTCCCAGCCACATGTGGTGACTTAATTAGAATTAATTAGAATAATTTACATTTCTGTTCCTTAGACATACTAACCACATTTCAAGTTCCCAGTAGCCACTTGTGGCTGTGGGTTTCCATTTTGGACAGCACAGCTATAGAGCAGTTCAATCACCCCGGAAAATTCTGTTGACCAGCACTGCTCTGAGGTATGGCAGCCCGAGGGGGCATGCCGGGACCTCTGCCAAGGCCGTCAGCGGCGACAGTAGAACCCTGCCCCCTTGGCCCGTACGCTGAGGGCTGAGAAACTGGCTTGGTTTCTGAGGGAGGCCCTGCGCCTGGCAGTGCGTAGCATCAAGGAGTGCGCAAACCTGCGTGAAGCTCCCTTAATGCTCTGCGGGGGGTGTGGTCCAATCTTCCTGGCCAAGAGCAATCCTGAGAGACTCCAGGCAGATGGGAGCCCCTGGGAGACAAGTCCTGTACCGAGTGAGCACTTTGCATAGATCATTGCATCCAGCCGTGGGGGAGTTACTGCTATATCCATTTCGCAGAGGAGGAAGCTGAGCCTCCGCGAAGGGAGGCTCCCACGTAAGCACGCTGTACTGCCCTGTGCGGCCTGGAGGTCGGGCGGAGGGACCGGAGTTCTGGGGGAGCTGCAGTCTGAGCTTGTGGTGGAAGCTGGCTGGAATCAGGTGGGGTGGCCGAGACTGGGGATGGGGTCAGCTCTCCGTTCGTTCTCAAAGTGGATGGAGTGTAGGGCAGAGAAGAGGAGGCGGGGCAAGAGGAACAGCACCGCGGGGCAGACCCGACTTGGGGGTGATGCTGCTGCCTTGGGGTGCGTGTACAGATCGTCGTGATACAGCCTGTAGGTCTGAGAACCTCCTCTGAGGGCAGGACTGCCGTGCGGGGTGGCATGAGCATGGACTTTGTGGGGACACACAGCCTATCTCTGCACCCCACTTCTGCCATTTATTCCTTTGCCACTGCTGAGGTCCCCTCTCTGAGTTTCACCTGCCTCACCGGTAAAACAAATATGATAAGATGACATTTATTATTACCATCATTATCTTTGTAGCTTCAGACGTGAATACCATACTTAATGCAAATAGTCCCTCGACAGAAAGGGAGGAGGGTGGAGCCCAGTTGTGAGGGCTGGAGAACGCCAGGGCCGAGAGAGGGTCTGCGCAGACGAAGAGGAGGATGCCTGCTCAGGGCGATGCGAGGGCAGTAATTGCAGTGAATTACAAGATCTTTGACTTCTTGCTCACCAAAGCGTTTGTTCAGTTTTGCTCCCAGGAACCCCAGAGACGTGTCCCTCCCGTGTGAAAGGACCACCGGATGCCATCATTTTGTGGCCACTGGCTCTACAAATATTAGGATTCTCACGTACCCGATGGATAACTGGGCTCCAGCTGGAAACTGGGAAGTTGTTCTTGTCCATTGGGGTGGGGATAACACATTGTCCCCGAATACACAGAGCAGTTTAAAACCATTTGCCTAGTCGATTATTTTGAAAATATTTAGCTTCCAAATATTGAAGATGAAGCAAAGTTCAAATTAGTTTATCTGTGTAGTCCTAAGAATTGGCACGTGGAGGCTCCTTCAGGGCTACCTGGTGACTCGACTGGGCTTCTGGGTTATCCTGTGTGTATGTCTTACTGTTACATTCAAGGTCAGAAATAGTGTGAGCAAGGTTACTACCATTAACAGCATTGTCAACAAATATTGGATGCCTGTTATGGAGATAGATGCCGGCAGCCCTCACCCACCCCTGCCACCTGGCCAACGTACAGGTGTAACCCTAACCCAGTTCCCAAGCTAAGTACAGACTGCACCCAGCGGACCCGTATCCGGGAGCTTAGCTATTAAATTACACCATCTGACGGGTTGTCTGAGCATTTGACTTCACAAAAGGTGAGGTTCCTGCAGTGAGTCCCTCAGAATATATAAATCCTGGCCTCTGCTGTCTGCTCTGTGTGTGTGTGTGTTTGCACATGCATGCATGCACATGCATTAGTGAAGGAGAGAGGCGCCTGTCCCAGGCAGGACTCCAGCTTGGAATCTACCTGAGTTGCTGTCGCACGCTGCTTTTATCCTATGGGACTGTGTGGATTACCTTTCACGAAGAAGCTGAGGAATTTCAAAATCATATTCACTGTTAGCTGCCCCAGTACTGACCTGATCCCCTGTCCGAGGATCTGAGTCACCTGTCCTGAGGTGGGGCATCACCCGTGGGCCAGTGGCTGCCTGCGTTAGTCACTGGGTCACGCTCGCTGGGTTGGCACGCCCTGTTTGGCTTGTAGAATTCCTACCCTTGGTTCTCTGTATTTCAGTCCATTCGTCATGGGCTCTGGGGCAAATATTGGTGTTGGTCTCTTGACCAGGCCTTCCGGTGCTCGGGCTTCTCTGGTTCTGCTCTCCCCTGGGTGCGGGGGATAACTGCTTCCCGGTGGCTTTGTCTTCCCTTGGGCTGGTTCTCACCAATGTGATGCGAGCGGCAGTGATGTGTGTCACTTCTCGGCCAAACCATTTGAGGGCCAGCGTGCCCTCTCGCTAAAGGACAGCTGTGGTGACTACGAGCACTGCATACTAAGTGGAGAAATGTTGTGAGGCCATTCCTCGTTGAGGGGATGACTCCGGAAAAGACGTGGAAGCGACAACAGGCTGTCCGTTGCCTATTTAGAAAACAGGGAGAGATTAAGTCAAATAGAAGAGCGAACAAAGGAAGAGGGCCTGGGGGTGGAAAGGGTCTAGAACCAGTGAACCTGGTGGTATCACTACCTCTTGCTGCTGGCTCTGCGTCTTGGGAGAAGCTATTATTCTCCTCAAGGATCAGTTTCCTCATCTGGAATGTGAGGGGCTCATGTGGCAACCCTATGTGAGTGTTGTGAATCTTTATAAACCAAACGATGCTAAATCAAACAACACAACCCTTCTCCGTTACACTCGATAACACTGTAGAGAATGAGTGGGAGTTTTGTCCCCAGTTAGTCCATTTCTTCTATCCATCCACCCTTCTGTCCGTCTATGTTAATTGAGCATCTACTATGCATCAAGTGCCATAGGCAACAGTGAGTTATTGTGTGTGCTTGTGTATAGAATGGTGCTTTGAGAAATTCTGGTCTTGAGAGATATTGGATGAGCTGGAAGGACCCAAGGCAGGTCACTGGGAGAATATTGCTACACAGGAGAATGTAGTTTAAGTGTGAGATGATGAAGCCTGGAATGGGCAGGTGGGAGAGAGGTTGGAATGGAAAAGAAGTTGGTAACCATCAGTCATGCTACAAATACAAAACCCAACAGCATCTCCAAATGGACCTTTTGCTCTTGTGCCTCTGGTACAGCCTGGGGAAGAGTGGGGGATGGTGGGGTTGGCCGAGTCTTGATACTCTAAGCCTCGTGGTGAAGTCCATGGTGGTCCTGGGCACCTGAGGGAAGTATTGGTGGAAATCTTCGCAGTAGTGTGAGTTAGTTGTAGCCTAGACCCTTTCATTTTTGTTGGGACCTTGCCCCACCCCCAAACACCACATACCCATCACACACACACACACACACACACACACACATACATCCCTCCCAAGGACCAGTGGAAATTCTCAACAAAAGTAGTCAATATTCATGATTACAAAGCACTTCTCTCATGATGGCATTCCTGTCCACCTTTCTCAAATTGCTCTCAAATCATGTGCCCTCCAGCCTACTTGGAATAGGGAACATGACTATCCCTGAGCTTCCCAAAGACTTGGGAAAGTCTGGAATTATCATTAACAAGGGCCCAGGTATATTCTTAGGGCCATTTTCCTCCCTATTTTCTCCCCTTCTCCTTCTGGAAAGGGCAGCCGACTGGGTTCATTTCTCCAGCTATGCCATTTTGTCCATTCACCTTTAGTATCTCCATGCAGGTCTGATTTTAAAGAACCCCAGAGCTATATAAGAAATGCAGGTGTTTGTGCTCATGTTCAACTATGAATTTGATGTAATTCCCCAAATTTATTAAAACAGTTAGTTATATGGCTTTAAGTTTACCAACAAAGTAGTTCATTTGAGTCTCAAACACCACCAAGGCTAACAGTACTTCTAGGAGGTAACTTGACTTTGTACTTTTCATTTCCTTTTTATACACAAAGAGACTGATGGCTGGAGAGATGAACCCCTAAGGTCTCTGAGCTAGTAAATGCTTCTTTAATTGCAAATAACTCATCAAGCACTTTCGCAACTGTCCTAAGAGCATTCTCTGTCTAACCTAGAGCAAAGAGCTCCCATTTCTTTGTAAAGAAAACAGAAATTATTCTGCAAACACACTTAGGGAAGATTTAAAAATGTGAAAAGTGTTGGAATTTGGTTTTTATTTTCCACTCCCTAAGACCCCCCACTGTTCATATTGCAAGTCAGGGAGAGAGAGAGTTCAGCTGGCTGATCTGTGAGCTATTGAAGTTTTTGCTTGAAAAGGAAATCTGATCTCTGTCTAAGTGGCGCTAATGTGTGGGCTGAGAGCTGCTACTGTAAATTCAGCAAGGGATTCATTAATGTCCTGAACCTCCTGGAGCGCCGTGGATGGGTGACCTCTGAAATAAAAGCATAACCAGGAAAGATAAGACTTCATGCATGATCTACAGGACTCTTTCTGGTGATCTTCAAGATATCTTAAGTCAAGAGTACTTGGGGCCAGAAAGCCAGGAATTGGGTGGGGAAGGGCAGACCACCCAGAGATTAAATGATACCACCCAACAGGTCCTGGGTTTTTGAAATTCTTTGGCCAAGCTACCCCGCTCCTCTGTGCTCCCCCCACCTCCAGTTCTCTTTGCTGGGAAGGGTTTGTGCACTGTTTTCTCTGCTGGGGAAGATAGGCTGCTGTCCTTGAAACTGCTGTGACACCGTCAATAAGACTGATGAACTGCTGATAGGGAGACAGGCTGGAAAACACCAGTCAGAATCTTGATGGGACCCCCCGTGGTTGGGGTGTCAGACAGCTTTGCAAGATTTTGGCTTTGACAAGGGGGATGGGCTTGGGGTGGAGGTGGGCCGTGGCTTTGCTGGACTGGCCTTCTGGGAGCTTCTGCTTATGGTACCAAAGCTATCTTGACCACAGGGCATAACCATTTTTATTATATTTTATTCCTTCCAAACTACTGAAATGTGTTTGAGTCATCATAGCAAAACACTACAGTTTTAAAAGACAGACATTTATTTTCTCGGCTTTGGAGGCCGGAAGTCCAAGGCCAAGGTGCCAGCAGGGCTGGCGTCTGGTGAGAGCTGTCTCTGTGGCTCGCAGAGAGCCGCCTTCTCTGTGCGTCCTCACGTGGCCTCTTCTCTGTGCAAGTGGAGGTGGGGAGTGGTCTCTGGGTCTTTCCTTTTTCCTTTTTTAGGAACAGTCTCAGGATTAGGGGCTCACTCTATGACTTCCTTTAACCTTAATTATCTCTTTAGAGGCTCTGTCTCCAACTGTAGTCACATGAGAGGTTAGGGCTTCAAAATACGAATTGGTGGGTGATGCAATTCAGTCCATAATAACCACAAAAGTATACACTTAATTGTAAGGCATTAAACAATATTGAACCGTTACAAGGAAATGTAAACCGTCCCAACTTCAGCTTGTCTAGCCAGGTGACCAGTTCATGTGTATCTCTCCGTACCTCTCCTGTCCTCAAACACATGACACACTTTGTTTTTATAGCAGTGAGGTCATATTGTGTTTGTCACTCTGCAACATGCTTTCTGATCGACTAACATTGAGTTGATTTTTAAAAAGTTATTGGATTTCTCACTGGTGCCTATGACTCTAGAGCAAGTGGTGTGAACTGGAGTTGGTGAGCACTGAGAAGTCTATGGGGTAGAAGGCAGGAGGTCCATGAACTTGATTGGAAAAAAATTGCATCTTGATTATCACTCACCTGTAACTGAAATTTAATGTGCCTTTCAATTAAGAATACAGACAGAAAGCCATAGTTGTATTAGCAAGATCCCTAGATATTTTCATGTTATGTTATAGTTTTGCAGATATCTCAATATGTGATGTATGCTTTATATTATAGTAGCGATAAGATCTGCTATTGGAACATATTATTTAATGTGTTAATAAAGATGTAGCTATATTAGGTACCCTGGCTGGTGTAGCTCAGTGGATTGAGTGTGGGTGTGGGAACCAAAGGGACGCCAGTTTGATTGCTAGTCAGGGCACATACCTGGGTTGCGGACCAGGTCTCTAGTAGGGGGTGCACAAGAGGTAACCACACATTGATGTTTCCTTCTCCTCTGTCTAAAAATAAATAAATAAATAAATAAATAAATAAATAAACAAACATTAAAAAAGATATAGCTATATTACTATGTTGCAAATTCATCTTTATATGTTTTTGATAATATTTTGATGTAATTGGTTTAAATAATTATTTTATATGGTTTTTTTCCCCCAAGCATTTAAAAAACAGGATTTTGAGAAGGGATTCATAGACCTCCCCAGGCTGTTGAGGGATCCAAAGCACAAAAAAGGTTAAGAACCCTGGCCGTAGAGGCAAGACTTAAATGTCCCTGGTGGAAATACGATTGTCTTTCTGTGCTTGTCCTCTTTGTTGTCCACCAATAAGAGGAAATTCTTAAGGAAGAAGAAGGGTGTAGGCCTTAAATTAAGCCCTTTCCTCAAACTGGCTCTGGGTCTGAGAAGCTCAGTTCAGAAAAGGAACCAGCGCCAAACTCTATAGCCCACATTTCTCAGTTGGCATGAAGAAGCATTCCCAAAACATTCAGATTCCAAAACCTCTTCCTTAAGAGATTTTTGGCCAAACAAAAGAAAACAGTGAAAACTATCCCTTTTTTAAATCACAGTCTGAACCTAATAATAGCCTGGTCTTCCTACTCTTTCCCAAGTCTAAGCCATTTCCGCCTGCCCCTATTACTCCCTCTGATTTGCTCCTCTTCCTTCTGGCCTCTACCAGAATCCTCTTACAATTAATTAGTTATGTCTTAAAGCCAAACCTCCTTCAGAGCAGACAAAACTCTGTTGAGTGCAAGCCCTGGTCTCACTCTGAGCCGAGCGCCCCGGCAGGATGGGGAGAGATTTGCCGAGTAACTTAAAATAATTTTCTGAACATGTAAATACAGGACTCCCTCACCGGTCTCTATCCATGCGTGTTAGTGGGAAACTCCGATGCTGAGAAATGGGTGGAGAAAGCAGAATTGGAAGCTCTGAAGGACGATGTAAAGGACCCTGAATTTCGTAGGAAACCAGAAGGGTTTAGAAAAAAAACATAGATATTGAGTAAGGTCTTTCGGAGTCTATCTCCAGTCTTCCCTGGGAATGCAGATTAGACCCTAATTCAGTTGCAAGGAGAGAAGGGTGAATACTTCGGAGACTTCAGGAACAGGCCATTTGCAGCGTTAGACAGCGTTCAGGAGGAGATCTACAAGAGATGCTATCGCTTCCCTCTTTCTACAAAAGTAAGTGGCGTTGAGCCAGACGTGGAGTATTATGAGCACAGACTAGGATGGGAAATAACCCCCCTGCCAGCACTCCAGCACCTGCTGAGCATGTGAAAAATAGCTGAGGATGGAAACAAAGTAGAAACCTGAATAAATTTGTGGCCTTGCAGATACAACATTTAGAAGCTCCCATGTCAGTCCCATGTAACTCCAAAGGAGGGAGTCTCTTGAAAAAGATGGTTATAGATATTGTAAACACTAAGGACATTAGGAAGAAGCTGCCCTGTCTCGAGAAACTGGGAAAAGTAAGGTGATGGCTGGAGGAGGTGCTCAGGGGGATCTGTTGAGCAGAAATTTTTCTAAGATTAAAAAAGTTTTCTGATTAACTTATTTCAAATAAGTGCTGTGTCATTTGAATATTCAAAAATCCCATAAATCAAGAAAGTCAAACTAATATTCAATACTTTCATTATGTTAAAAATATATGGTGCTAGAAACTTAACTTGAATGATTTAAGAATCCAAGTTCAGATACCTTAGGTAAAATTTTCCATGTGAGACTAGTTTGTTGTTTTTGGTCTAATGTGAAAGGTATGTCTTCTCTGATTTATCACAGTCAGATGTAACAGAAGCTAATGATTTTATTCTACTTGCATATGTTCTTAAACTTACCAATAAAATAAACAAACATTTCTTATATTTAATGCTTATGCTTATGAAAAATAAAAATTTGTGTTGATTTATTCTAAAAATTTAATTTCAACAATAATTATATGAGGTCTGTCTGGAAAAAGTCCAGCCTTTTATAATATAATGAAAATGGTTTGCGTGACATTGATGTAACCCGGCAGCCAAGGAGAGTAGACTGGAATGCACATGTGTGAACAATGATGACTTCACTGTACTAGTCAGTGGGGGCAGTAGACACCACCGAGTGAGCATGTGCACTGTGTGGCCATTGCCTTCAAAATGACTGAACGAGTAGAGCAGTGACTCTTCATAAAATATTGCATTAAGCTTGAACATACCTCTGTGGAAAGTATTCAGATGATTCAAAAGGCTACAACCATGGGCACCTGGTGATTGGCAGCTTCATCACGACAACTCATTTGCTCATGCATTGCGTGTCATGCCGAGTGCTTTGGTGAAACATCAAATCACCCAGGTGACTCAGCCCCCCCTACAGCCCAGATTTGGTGCCCTACAACTTTTGGCTTTTCTCAAAACTAAAATCACCTTTGAAAGGGAAGAGATTTCTGACCATTGAGGAGATTCAGGAAAATATGATGGGGAAGCTGATGGCGACTGGGAGAACTGTGTGAGGTTTTATGGTGCCTACTTTGAAGCGGACTTAGGTGTCACTGTCTTATGTGCAATATTTCTTGTGTCTTCTTCAATAAATGTCTCTATTTCATATTATGTGGCTGGATATGTTCTGGACAGTCCTCATATTTTGTAGTATGCCAGCTAAAAGATTCATTTCCACGATCTTTAAGATTGCTATTAAATTGAGTTAATTAATGGCTTTAACTGGATGGCTAGATAGTTTCTAAGTAAGAGGGAATATTGTGAAGGGGTTTTAGAACCGGCCTCCCCAAGATGTGCTACTTCAGCATGTGAATTATTCCCAGCTGAAGGCAATTGAGACCCTGTGGATTCCCATGAGACTTTTACCTGTCTCTTGAGGAATTTAAATATGGGGACTTACACATAACAAAAATTATCACTGGAAATAACTTTTCATGTATTATGTATAGGAAAAGGCAAACTTGTAATTACTGAACATTGCTCTTATTGTCCAATGAATGTCCTTCCTATTCTGAGGCTCCAAGGCATCTCACCTCATTCTTAGAATACCATTTCAACTTTCTGTCTCAGAACCTGTCTCGTACGTGGGATTCCCATACGTACATATGAATTAAATTTGGTTATTTTCTCTTGTTAACCTGTCTCATGCCTATTTAATAACTGGGCCAGATGAAATAACCTAGAAGGGTAGAGGAAAGTTTCTTTCTCCCCCTCGGCTGGTGCCATGAGCAGGAGACATCGCTGGCTGCACACTGCTCACCTTGAAGCTGCTGTAGTGAAAAGATCCTGCAACCTCTAACATAGGGTGTCAAAAAAAGGTGAGAATTTTTTCCAGGTCAGACTCCTGCACCAATGCCTACAGAGTTTGGTAAAGTCAGAGTGGTTAGAGTCTCCCTTCCCTTCCCTTCCCTTCCCTTCCCTTCCCTTCCCTTCCCTTCCCTTCCCTTCCCTTCTCTTCTCTTCCCTTCTCTTCTCTTCTCTTCCTTTTCCTTCCTAAATCTGGATTAGCAGAAGAAAATACTAGTGGAAACAGTTCTGTGGACTGAGTGACTCTGGGTTGTTTGGTATGAGTACTCATGGGTGTTGTTAAATCTGTTTTTCTCTGTCTCTGTCCAGTGTCTCCCCTTTTGTCTTGTCTATGTGCTGAGAACCTGGCCTTTGCGACCAGTGAGAATATTTTCTCTCTGGCTTCCACCATCCAGAGGGCACATTTTCTGGGGTACACCTTAGTGGCCAGTCAAATTGACTGGGGAGTCTGGGTAGCTGTATCCAGCTGGACAGAAGCGCCGAGGTTTACCTGGGACTTGTGACTGGCATCTCTTTGCCTTTTTATGGTGCCAAGCTTTCAGAAGAGTTTTCTGTGTCTATCCATACTCTCCCAGAGATGGTGAAACCAGGGCCCCACAGTTCTTGTTTTCGGCCAGCCAGAGGATGCACATATATCTGGTGGGCAGAGTAGGCTGTGGTTCTGAGCTTAGGGATTTTAAACACCCTATTCTGTTCAAAGGGGTGGTGGGGCAAACATGTAATTCATGTTTTGGAGTGGTTATTTCTAATTCTGGGAGTGAATTTTCTAGATCTTGTGCTTTGTCTTTGGGTAAGCCATAAAAAATCTTATTGGCTTGAGTTACTATGAAGATCCTACTCATCAAGGCAAGATGATAGATTTTTTTTGAATGGAAAACCTTTTCAATTGAAAATAAATTTTTTAAAGGGAACTCTCATATTATTATAATGGCCAATCATTAAGATTCCATTAATAAGATGGAAGGAGAGGAGTGAGAACAAAAATCAAAGTTAACTAGATCCCTTCCAATTTGCCTTCAGGCATGTGCAGATATTATAAAAAATCAGGACATTGGAAGTACAATTTCCCTGCATTTAGGAAAAAAAATGGCAAAATCTTATTAAAGACAACCTAAAAATTTTGCATCCTAGGACCTTGGTTTGGTAACCATCAGGATGGAAGTTCTAAACTATGGCCAGACAGAAATATAAACTAAACTCCATTTCCCGCTAGGGTCCTACCAAACTGTTATCAGTCCAGCACAAAATTATAACCTAAAATTACACTGGCAATGATGAGGAACATTCCAATTAGATTGGATCATTTAAAAGTGCACTTAAAAGCAAGGGCTTCTAAATCCAATAAACAGAACAAGATACGTATTTTTAATTGGTTTGCAAGAGCCTCTAGGCTTCACAAATCCCAAAATAGCTCTCTTGGAAGATTTTTTTTTTGCAAAAGGCTAATGAAAAATTAAAGAGGTAAAAGGTACCTGAAATAAAGGATAATGTGAGACTGACGTTATCCCTGACAGGCAATCGTCCTCAGGGATCTTTACTCCCTGGTCTAAGGCTAATCTAAGGCCTGTGTTAGAGAACTTCTTAAGCCCAGGGAAGAGCCTCAAAGGTTTTTGTAAATGGATTATCTCTTGAGACCAGTGAGAGAGGGAAATAAAATTTTATGGTCCTTTCCTTCCCAAATCCAAACCAATTGGTTATTGAACCATTTCCCCCTAAGGGCTCGCCTTTGCCTGTGTCCTCGGGGCTTGGCTTGGCTGTCCACCTACCTGGGTCATGCAGGGTGCCCATTCTTTCTCCTGGCCACCAGAATGATTCTGGAAGTTAGCAACCTCCGTGCCCTACTGAGTCTATGGAATTGTTTAATGCTGCCGGAAAGGTTTACTGTTCGTCCCAGCTGGAGCCTGACAAGACACTTGAAAGGATTTCATAACTACGATCAGAAATGAAACTTTGTGCCCAGAGGGAAAGAAACAAATCAGAGATGATGTAGTTGGACACGTAGATCAACCTATGATGTCACTGAAGTTACAACCCAGTTCTTTGGGAATTGAGAGCGATGGTTCTTGTCTTACAGATCTTTGCAAAAGCAGAAGTGCAACAGCCCAAGATGCCGATCGAAGCCCACCTATCTGTCTTTACCATCCTCAGTTCTGAAGATGGAAGAAAAACTAGGAAATGAGGGTTGTGTTCTGGACGAACAAACTGCTGCTCTGGCCCCAAGGCTCCCTTGCCAAGGCCAAGTACAAATATTAATTGTCTTCTCCAAAAATGTTAATAAGAAAAAGCTTTAGCCATTTGAGTAGATGAATTTAACTTATTCCAACTGTTCTTTTATAACTAGTACATTTTTATTAACATACCTGTTTCGTGACAGTAATTTTAAAATGAAGGCAAGGAAGTCTGTGTTTGTGTGTCTGTATATTTATGTGTGTTACGTGGTATTTTCTATTTTCAGATGGCATTGCTGATTTGTAAGGGGGCTCTATTTATTTATTTAAAAAAATTTTATTGTGTTTTTTCTCATTGCCATTTAACTCCCTTATACTCCCATCCCCGCTGCGATCACCACACTGTTGCCCAGGTCCATGAGTCAAGAGCTCTATTTAATTGGCTTAAATAACGACGTGTAACATTTCTCAAAAATGTGATAGAGACTAATCCTAATGCTTTTCAGGTTCATGTGACCTGAGGTAAATATTTGGTATTAAATCTAATTTAAGCTTATTGGTTTAATTAAAACAGGTGTATCTTTAGAGTTATGAGAATTAAATATAATACTTTTATTCTACCTGGTTTTATTGGTTAAATTCATCAAGAAAAGATAGCTTAAGATGTTGACTGATGCTGTCTACTGCCTATTGAAGTTTTTGTAAGTAATCTAGACATAATTGTTCAGAACAAGTAAATTAAACTGATATAAATAGAGTAAAAGTTTTTTGAGGTGAGTTCTTTAGCAATGATTCAAAATTGTTTTCTTAATCTCTTTAGTAACTTGAAACTTTCAAGTTTTTGCTAGTAAAATTAAATGATGGGCAGTCATGGAATAGTTAGATAATTTCCAAATAAGATAAAATAATGAAACGTTAATTACCGAACATAGATTTATCCACTTTTGGCTTCTTATTACAGAGAAACTAAAAATAAATTTGTGTTTGTTGGTAAACATTTCTTGTGTCTCATCAAAAGTCTGTATATGAAAAAGTACACATTTCTAAAAATTATGGAATGGATTCTAAAAGATTATGGAATGTACTTTTAAATTATCAATCTAAAGAATAGTGGTCTATCAGGCAGTTCACAATTGTTTGCTTCTTAGTTTTTACCAGAAATCAAAGTTGCTGAAGTTGAGAATTCTAAATATGTAATTGAAGCTACAACAAATAAAAAACAAGGGAAATAACTTTGTATACAAGTAAAGTAAAGTGTGTTTTGGCTTACAGTACAAAGGTGTGAGGTACTGATATGTGTTTCTGTTACAGGACATGAAAGTGACTCTGGGAATGGGTAAGAGAGCAAGACATTCACTAAAATGGACAGAGGACGTCAGAGAAGTTGTGAAAGGGGAATCTGGAGGGAAATTTTATGTATGATCAAGTTGAATACAGTTGAATGAATTTGTTAGGAAGCATTTAAAAAATAAACTTTAATATCATTTGAGTAGTAAAACTTAAAATTCTCACATCTGTTAAAAGGACAAAGGTTTGGGGGACTATCAGTCTGTTCCTATTAAGGTGTTGTGAAATATTTTCTGCCAAGAAAGCACAGATTCTGTGTTTTATCAAAATGCTTTTCTGTGGTTTCTGTCATCTTAATCAGGCCTTTGATGACTTGAGAAAACTGAATCTTCTCAATATAAGAGTTAACCTTCTGTGTTTGTCCTTGAAGTCTTTTCTTGATATGTTGCTCCAGTAGATAATTATTGTTTTTTAAAAATTATATTTTATTGTTTATGCAGTTGTCCCAATTCCCCTCTGCCCCCTCCACCCACTAAACCCTCCCCTCGACTCCCTCAGGCAATTCACACGCTGTTCTCCATGCCATTGTCCATGGGTCATGTGTATATGTTCTAAGTGTATTTTCATAATAATCTGTGATCCTATTTAATCAAGTGTCCAAACATTAAACCTTCTTTAAGTTCTATCTCTATAGGTGCATAAGTGTTTCTAAAGTTATGTGAAATTCCTGGAAGGCCGTTATGTCTTGGCATAACATGTTGCCTGTCATTACATTAAAATGACTGAACCTCACCTTGGCTGGGTAGCTCAGTTGGTTAGAGCGTCGTTCTAATGCACCAAGGTTGTGGGTTTGACCCCCGGTCAGGGCACATAGAAGAGTCAGCCAATGAGTGCATAAATGGGTGGGAAGACAAAATGATGTTTATCTCTGTCTCTCTTTTTCTTCTCTCTCTCTAAAACTCAATGAATAGAAAATTTAAAAAATAATATAATAAAAAAGACCGAACCTAAGGGAAGTGCCCTAGCTGATTTCATGAAAAGGCAATAGCAAAATCTATAAAGACTGTGGCAGGCATGGATGAAGTTCATTCTGCTTCTGCAAAAATGACCCCTCAGTGCCTGACTTTTGCCATCCTGATGCCCTTGTAACCTGGCAACAGTCTGCTCCTGAATCAGAGAAACGGAGACGGGTAAATGATTGTAAATTAAACAAAGAGCCAGGGATTTGGGAAACCCAGAATGGCCACTTTGTTCTTCCAAGCTCCCTGGCCAACCCCAGTTTTCCAGTTTTTGCATTCCTTCATCTACCATAGTGCAAACGCTGGACTTCATTCCACTGCTGCTTGGTATGGCTTATTAATATGGTCTTGTTGTGTGTGTGCTTCCCACATGGGTTGACGCCTTTCCCTGCTGCAAGACTGATGCCCTTGCAGTGTCAAAGAAACTGTTAGAAAATGTGTTTCCCACTTGGGACATACGTTCCACAGTTTAGTGATCTAGGTATCCACTTCAAATCATTGCAATCCTTTGTGGAAAGCCTTACAAACCTCTTGGCAGCATCACTGTCCCTATCACCCTCAACTATCAGGCAAGGCCAAGAGAACTAGTGGAAAAACTAGATTCTAGTACTGCTCATTGTCTTTTGAGGTTTTGCTCCCATCTATAACCTGGTTTGGATCCTGAATCCCTCTACTGAAATTTCTTCCACTATTTACCTACAACTCTCCAAACTAATATTTCCAATATTTCTCCCGTCCATTGACTCGACATCCTTGAGAACTAAAGCTGCCCTTTTCCCAAAGGCATGCAAGCTAAAGTGGGACAGCTTGGTATGAACTTCAGAGAAATCACTACAACAGCTCATCTGTGGACAATCTTCAGGCCTGTTGCAGAAGGATCACCAGAGACACTCACACTGTAGACCAGGAAAACCTACCAGGCTGTCACTGCCGGCCTTCACTCCATCTGAAGATGCTTCAAGCCAGACACCTAGCAATCTTCTTAGCTGGCTACTTTCAGAACTCAGGAACTGGGATTGTAGCCTACTCCAATCATTAACCATTGTTTTTCTTTTTCTTGTCTTTTCTTTCTTTCTTTTTTTTTTTTTTTACATAGAGATGCGTCATTAAATACCTGATTGCTTGTACCAGAGACCTAACTTTGAGAGACTGCCCACATCTGCCTTCTGGAATGAGACATGGCTATTTAACAGAACTGACCTAGTCTTAAGACTGAGACTAGTTTAATAAAATATAGAACGATCTCCTAACCCAACTTCTGGAATGTGGAACTTCTCAGGAAGTTCCAAAAGCAAGACTGTAGGAGTTTAGAACAGGGCTCTCCAAGATATGTCCCCTTGGCATGTGAATACTTTGATCTGAAGGCAACTGAGACCCTGAGGGCTCATTAAAAACTTTTACCCTTCCCTCAAAGAATTTAAGTTTGGAGCTGTGACTGCCATGGTTCAGTTGGTTGAGTGTCATCTTGCAAAGCTAAATGTTGTTGGTTCAATTCCTGGTCAGGGCACAAGCCTGGGTTTCAGGCCAGGTTCCTGGTTGGGGTGTGTGCAAGAGATAACTGATCAATGTTTCTCTCACACATTGATGTTTCTCTCCCTTTATTTTTCCCTCCTTCATCTCTCTATAAAAATAAATAAATACAATATAAAAAAAGAACTTAAATCTGGAGGCTTGCCCACAAAAAGGGTTACCAGAAATAACTTTTTTATGATCTACAGGGCAGAGCAAACGTCTAATTACTGAACATCTGCCCTTTGTGTCATCCTGTGAATGACCTTCCTGGCCTCTGAAGCCCCAAGGCACCTCAGCTCCTCCTTAGCTCAGAATGGCATCTGTACATCAATTTTTCTGTCTCTGAACCTCCATATATGTGGGGTCCCTGAGTCTCTTATGTATGTGAGATTCCCGTATGTACGTAAGTAATTAAATGTGGTTATTTTCTCTCGTCAATCTGTCTCTTGTTGATTTAATTATTTGACCAGCCAAACAAACCTAGAAGGGAAGAATCAAATTTCGCTCCAACAACGGAAACATTGATTACTAAGCATAATTTCAAGTTCATGTACTTTGCCTTCTTATCTTTATGTGCTGTCTTTGGATCTGGCAATGAATGTGCCCATTTTTTGCCCCTTTGACAAGTTGTGTAAGTAAGTATGACTGTGGAAAGTTGTGTTGTGTGTGTCCATGAACTCTGCTAGTCTGCTAAAATGCTGACGTGTGACAATGGACAATTATCTGCATTCCTTCCCCCACTCCCTCCAGCATTCTCTGTGAAAAAGAAGTTCTTTTGGTTAAAAATTATAATGAAATATACTCGATGAGTATCCACTATGAACAATCTTATCACAGAGGTATAAATTTGCATGCAACGTGATGAGATATGGTTTTGCTAAGGAAAAAGCTTTTAGTGTGTGCAAGTAATAAATCTGAAAAGCTATGAGATATGTTAAAATCTTATCAAAGTTTGCTCAATTGTAATGAGTTTGTTTCTTTGCTTTACTGTTTATTGCCTTTATGCACATTCTAAAGGCTTATTTATTTATTTATTTATTT
The DNA here is from genome assembly GCA_004024845.1 of Tonatia bakeri. Classification (NCBI taxonomy): domain Eukaryota; kingdom Metazoa; phylum Chordata; class Mammalia; order Chiroptera; family Phyllostomidae; genus Tonatia; species Tonatia bakeri. The sequence continues at coordinate 5,655 of PVIA01008458.1, read as the reverse complement.
ATTGGCTAGAAAAAGAGATTAGTAACCTTCTCACTACCCCAGAGGAACTCTGGGTGTCCTCTTTCCATAGGCTTCTTCATCTCATGCTTCATAAGAAGCTTAGAAAGTTGGGGAAAATCCTACATGCTATCTATGTTTGAGAGAATAGCAGGTAATTTGGACAGTGCCACTAAGGCCACGGAAGAGAATCAGAGTATGCCACCTTAATAGATGCCACATTGGCATAAGAATCATTTTGAGCAAAAGACAATTGAGAAAAATCAGACAGAGGAAGAACTCTCTGCCCTTTTCTCTTCTGCCTAAAAGCAGGGCGTATATTTCTTTTCATAAAGGTGACACAAATTTGCATTTGTAAAGGAGTTCCCCTCTCTCATATCAGAAAAGAAGGCTGACTCTCATCTAAACAACCTTTATTTACCATGCATTTTTAGTTACCTTTCCACAGTTTACCGCCCCTTACAGCCCTGGCCTCTCCTCCCTTTCCTTTGTCTTGTCTCTTTTCTGTAACTTACCACCCTTTGTTAAAATGGAATGTAAGCCCCCCCACCCACCACCACCCCCGCCGTTCTTTAGGGCCTTTATTTCTTTCTACTTTTTTTGAAGGCCTCCTTGGGTGTTAAAATGAATATATTAACATTAAATACAACTTGTATGCCCTTTTTCTTGTTAATTTGCCTTTTGTTAATTTAGTTGGCAGGCCCCAGATACTAAACCTAAGAGGGTGGAGGAAAGTTTTTTTTCTCTCTTACATCACAGAACACCTCATCCAAGAGGGTTATGAGATTGGAGAGGTTGTCACTCAGAGCAAAGCTGTCTTACATGTACTGATGGCCAGTCACGGAATAATGTGTTCCTTTTTTTTACTTTTTATTATTGTTGTTCAGGTACACTTGTGTTCTGTTTTAGCAAAAGAATATCATACTTAGATCCCTGCAAACTTCTCATAGATTTTTAATATTACTAAAAAATCTGGGAGGTAAATGAAGAAATCAGAAAACCAGGTAATTTGGTTAAAGACCCCATACCTGGTTCTGTGGAATCTTCAGGTTTAGGGCAGAAGCTGCTGTCCCAGTTTCATTGGTGTGTCCTTTGCTCCTGGCTAAGAAGTGGACAATGAACTCTGATTGTAATCCTTCACCTAGCCTTTGTCTGAGGGGCAGTGCTCACGGGCGCAGTCTCCACAGTTGTAAAAGCTATCGTGGAGCTGCTATCCCAGCAAAGGGCCCACAGAAAGAACTAGAAAACCTGACATAGACGTTGAAACAACCACCACAAGAAACTTGGATGGAATTATTGATGGAATGTTGAAATGCAAGTATGATTATCTCAAACAGCAGTGGCAAAGATCTGGATTAATTGCACCCCCAGATATCAGTGGTCTCTCCTGCAGCTCAGGCTGAGGAACGGCCTCAAGGCGGCCTGAGAACTGAACTGCTTATCCTCACACTTCACACAGGTCCTGAGGACCAAACACACCGTGTTCTCTGTGTGAACAGGACTCTGCGCTGTTCCTTTGTCTTTACCAGCAGGACCCTGTGCTTCCAGGCATCTGCTGCTCGAGCGAATGGTGTGATTGACCATTACTAGAACTTGCTGAAGATTCTTTGAATCCCTGGTGTTGAGGTTCTCACCTTGGTCTGTCCGCCAGCCCTGGATGACTGAGCACGATCCATACCCAATCCTAATCAAACTCCTGCTTTGAAAGTCCACCTTACATGAAATTTCCAATTCTTAATAAATTCTCTTCTTTCCCTTCTTTTCTTCCTCTGAGACCCGGCCACAACTCTGCCAGGGGGTATTCTTCAACTCCGTGAGCAATAAGCTCAAGCTTCCTCTTATCAGGAGGTTGGTTCTATTTGTGGAGGCAGTTTTTGATGGATGTTACCATTGCTTGAAGGGAAAAACAAAGATGCAGACTTTTCCAGATTAGAAATAATGAAGTTTCAAATGATTGCAAAACTGCCTTTTTTTTTTTAAAGAGGAGGAGGCAGGTTATCCCTTTTCCAGACAGAATTAATTTGCATGTCTATAGAAAAAAAGTGACTTGCATTGTTATCAGTTACCTAGGACTTACAGAGCCATTCAAAAGCTCAAGAGTAATGGGAGCTGCAGAGCCGCCGTGGAATCAGAATCAGATGACTAGGAAGGATGTGCTGTAGACAAAGCATAGTTTTCTGCTGAAGCACAGATTCTTCCCTGGACTACTAGGTGTCTATCGTGGTTCTAGGGCATTTCCCAGGCTTTATTGCGTTTAATCTTCACCACACCCTCCACAATGAATATTACAATTTCCTTTTCGCGAGTGAGGAAACTGAGGCTCAGTGAGGTCTTTTAAAAACCACAAAAATGCTCGAATACCATGTGTAACCTATATTTGGTTGGTGACAACATCATGTATTAGAGGAAAATTGCAGAAATCTTTGGTGAAGAGAGAAAGGGATGACTGCGTATCATATGGAATGCTGGATTCTCTCCAGTTGTTTTAATTTGGGTTCTTTAATTGTACAGTGGTCTGCACCTTTTGTCGTCCTCGAGCTATTTGAGAACTCTGTAAGTCGAGAAGAACCCCTATAGCCGTGTAAATGATTCGTGTCCACATTCGGTGCAAATGAATGTTGCGTGGAAGAAGTCAGTCTTGAATCTATTAGCAAATGCATCTCAGCATTTCTGAAATGCAATCAGCCCTCCTGATTGCCTGCACATGTGTCTGTTCTTTGATTTCTCCTTTGAACACCTTAGGGTTCCTTATTAATTGATGAATACAATAGAATCTGTGACATGTGTTCATTTTATATTTGTATGAGGGCCATGATTTTTATCTCTTCAGAAATGTTTTTTAACAGTTGGCAATGAGTTTAGCCTTTCATTAGCTAGGTCTGGGGGCACTTAATGTTTCAGGCCACAGAGGAGATGGCGGTTCATCTAAGACGCTCCCTGCTCTGAAATGATTAGATTTTATGACTACATACCTGACATTCCTGGAGTTGCACATTACGCCTCCTATTGTTTTCTTTTCAGAGCTCTCTGTGTTTGTTAAACAGAGTCTGAGCAATTAGGCCTAGCTAAGGTCTTCCCGACTAAAACGCCAGTACATGTGTCTAACAGCAACAAGTGGTTAAAAATAAATGGGGATCAACAAATGGGGACTAATTTGGTGTAACAATGGACATGAGGGTGAGTATATGCATCTTAATCCCAGTTTAAGATGTTTGAATTTCAGATACAATTAACTTTAACCATCTGGCTGTCACCACTGCAGCTCTTTTACTGTAGGGCTGTCTAGGTCCTCACGAGTCACCTAGGGGCCTTTGTAAGCTTGTAACTGCTTCAGTGTCCTGGGACTTGGCGTTGTTACTTACTATGACATATCGAAGTTGGCATTCTCAGCTTCAAAGCATCAGAAAATTCAGATGCTTTCAGAAGATAGGGTTTTGGTTATGGTCCTCTTTGCTACAAGTGACAGAAAGCCCAACTCTAGCTAGCTGGAGCAAAAAAAAAAAAAAAAAAAAAAAAGGGGCTTTGTTGGGTCACATGGCAAAAGTCCTGGACAAGCTGAGTTCAGGTGGAACGGGATCTAGAGGCTCCAAAAACGTCAAGACCTGGTCTTTCTTCTTGTCTTGGTTCTCCTTCCTTTGAGTTCGCTTCATTGTCGGAGGCCTTCCCCTCTGATGATGCCAGGCTGTTCCAGGCTTGCAGTCGTACTTCCCCAAGACCAGCAGAAAAAAGTCCAGCCCTCACCAGCTCTTTTCTGGTTGTTCAAACCACAGTCTTGCAGTTAGCTCTCACTGGACTGATTGCCACGGGTTGGGTCACAGGCCCAGCTCTGGTCATCATGGCAATCAGTATGCCCAGGAGGGTGTGATATTTTGATTGGCCAGGGGTGGACAACCACTTCCAAAGTGCAAAGAACGCAAGTGGGCGAGGACAGACTTCCTAGAGGAAAATCAGGAAACCTGGCTGTTGGGGGCTCAGAAACAAAACACAGGGATAGTAGTACATGTTGACCAAGGCCCTCAGGGTCAAATCCTTGTCAGGTGGCAGGACGTCATGAGGGTTCTCTGCAGGATACTGGTGCTGTCTAAATTGGTATCTAGAAACATCCAATCATTCTATCAATAAACACATAGCAAGTGCTTACTATGAGACTCATTCTAAACTAGATCTTGGGGATACAGAAATAAAGACCGCAGTCACTGCTGTCAGGGAGAGCATAACATTATTGCCATTTAATTGTCAGGGTATGTGGTTGGTAGACAGCCTGATGAGAGTAGAGACCAATGCTGAGGCATCAGTAGGACATCACTCCCCAGGGTAATCAGCCCACTGCATGGAGGCAGATTGGTTACCTTGCACTGCTTCCGTTATGGAAGGGCTGAATTTTTTCTGATTGGAATAGACACTCTGTATATGGATTTTCCCTCCTTGCACATAATACTTCTGCCAAACTACTATCTGTAGACCTGCAGAATGCCTTATCCACCATCATGGTATTTGGCACAGCATTGCTTTGGATCAAGGAAACCGTCTCGCAGCAAAAGAAGTGTGGCAATGGGCCCGTGCTTATGAACATCACTGGTCTTACCATGTTCCCCATCATTCTGAAGCAGCTGACTTGATCGAATGGTGGAATGGCCTTTTGAAGACTCAGTTACAATTCAAGTTAGGTGGCAAGACCTTGGGGGGCTGGGGCAAGGTTCTCCAGAAGGATGCCTGTGCTCCAAGTCAGCATAGACTCTATGGTGCTGTTTCTCCTATAGCCAGAATTCACAGGTCCAGCAGTTAAGGGGTGGAAAGGGGAGTGGTGCTACTCATCATTACCTCTAGTGACCCACTAATGAAATTTTGGCTTCTGCCCTTGTGACGTTAGGCTCTGCTGGCAGAGGTCTTAGTTGCAGAGGGAGGGATGCTTCCACCAGGAGACACAACAATGGTTCCATGGAACTGGAAGTCAAGACTGCTGCCTGGCTACTTCAGGCTCCTCATGCCTCTGCATCAACAGGTGAAGAAGGGAGTTACTGCGCTGACTTGGTGATTGGTCCTACCTACCAAGGAGAAACTGGACTACTACTCCACCATGAAGGTAAGGAAGCATATATCTGGAGTGCAGATGCCTTAAGGTGGCTCTTACTATTACCATACCCTGTGATTAAGATCAAAGGAAAACTACAACCCAATCCAGGCAGGACTACCAAAGGCCTGGAGCAGTCAGGAATAAAAGTTTGGGTCACCCCACCAAATAAAGAAACAGGAACAACTGAGATACTTGAGAAAGGCAAAGGAAATGCAGAAAGAAAATGTAGTAGGTGATGGTAGTTATAAATACCAATTCCAACCACATGACCAGTTATAGATGTGAGGACTGGGAAAGTCATGGGTATTTCCTCCTTGTTTTGTTATGAACACACTTGTGTATATATATACATATATTAAGCAAATATCTTTATTTTCTTTCCTCTCTTGTCCCCTTATCATGTACCACAAGATGTATTAACTTTATATCATAGTATTTCAGTTATAAGATGTCAAGAGAAGAGTAGACATTCAAGGACTTATCTCCTTTTCTAGGGAAGGCGTTAGTACACTTTTTGTTTTATGCAGGGTAGTTGTTACCATATTAGCAGAACTATGGCCTTGCTAATATTCTTTTTTTTTTTT